>VZTF01003431.1:0-79027 GCA_013397755.1 Cnemophilus loriae | reverse complement strand
AGTACCTTTTTAACATCCTTCCTCGTTAAAAAAAAAAAAAAAAAGGAAAAAAGAGAATGGACATGGCAAGAAAGAGAAAAAGGAGAAAGCTCACTTCTAAAGCAGGAACTGATAATGAAAAGATAAAAATATTTGGAATCATAATACTCTGTGTAACGTGAGATCACTGCATAGTGACAGTGCCCCATTTTGTGTCTGCTCCTGTCCTTTCCTCCCTTCTATGGGTCCTTGTAATTGCAGGACATTTTGAGCATCAGCAGAAGCAGCTGCTGTCACCATGTCACCATCACCACCTTTTGCTCCTTCCTGAAGTACTCACAACTTGCTAGTTACAGCTATTGCTCTCGTGTTGTTGATACAGTTTGGATGAAACATATTAATTACAGGTGTGTGAGTGAGTGAAGTATTAAAGAGTGCACGCATATGAATGATCAGATTAAGTAATGTGAATTAACATAAGAACAGTAAGTCTACATTAGGAAAGTAGTTACTGTAGTTTCCCTTCATTGTCAAAGAAAACAGACACCACAAAATGATGATTCAGACCACTGGTGATTTTGCCCAGAATTTGCACTCTAATTTTCACATTAATAGAAACAAGGAACAATTGCATTGATTTCAGTGGTGACGAGATTTTTAAATCACTGGTGGTGGTGAGAAAGAAACTTGGTTCCAGCATGCTCCCATTTTCCAGCCATTCTTTCAAAATGAAATTCTCAAATTCTAAAGAATGGACTGAAAACAGTACTGCAGGGAAACCATCTACACTCTTCTGTGACTGGAAATGAAGAGGAAAAAAAATGCCTGATGACCCAACAGGTCATTCTCATTGCTAATTTTTGTGATTTCCTGCTAATCTGTCTCTTCAAGTCTTGATTAAATATTCAGAAAAATCATTACTTATACATAAAGCTATTCATTTAAAGGTGCTTCAAATAAAGCAGACTACAAACAGTTTGTTAGAGGAAGGCAACATTCAAAAGATACCATATCTTTGAGTCCCAATTAGGCCAGATCATTAAGGAAATATATTGCAATTAAGTTTACATCCACTGGATGGAACTTGTTGCCAGATAACAGGAACCTCTCAAATGTTGTTTCTTTTTTTCCTATCATGATTATTATCACAGTATGAGACCATTACTTCAGATAAAATATAGCCAAACATTACTGAATTCTGAAAAAAAAAAAAAAGAAAAGGTCAATTTACCTAGTTAAAAATTATAAGTCCAAACTTACCATTACAAATGAAAACAAATATGAAATCTATTCAGTGCAAAGGGATTCTCTTGTTTTAAATGGATACACATACACATCACCAGTATTAAATCCCAGAGTGCTGTGGGAAAGTGGGTTTACTTCTCTCAAGCACATTGTGCTGAGGATCTAAGAGGTCACTTCATTCTGGATCAAAGATTATCTAACTAGTGATCCACTGTGAGTTTTCTTTATCTTCTTCAGTGACAAATTCAAATGATTTCTTCAATTCTCAATTGTATCTAGTCTAGCTCCAGTTAGGGGATACATATGAGCTCTCAAACTCTCATTCCAGCATAAAATTACTGTCCTGGATCTTATGCTTACAACTCGTATGACTCTCCTTTGATTTCTGCTACCTCCAGCTCCTGCTCTATTCACAAACTCACAGTTTTCAACACAAGAAGCTGCTGCTTTAATTGAACCTGTTTTCTAAATTGCACAGTTGCTGGCACTAGATGCATTTCAAGATCAAGAACACCATTTCCAAGTAGTTAAGTTTTCAGTCCCTTTGTTTTGCTTCCATCATGATTCCCATGTTCCTTTTCCCTCTCTAGCCTGCATGTAAAGTTGCAAGTTGTAGAAATCAGAAATTGGCTTAATTGCCTCATCCCTCTGAAATCTAATTGCTTTTCTTTCAGGGATCCCACCCTGAGCTTGAATATGACAGTCTTAACCAGGCTTTTTATTTCAGCTAGAATTCTGCCTCCTGCATTTGCTGAGCACTACTTCCCACAACATGTTTTTTAACAGAAATCTCAATAGACTGTGGATTAGTTTGGGATTTGCTGTGAATCAGAACGAGACACGCACAAAGATATTCTTAAGTTGTCTTTTTTCTGAAGATCTTATGGTAGATTCTGATAAAATAATGAGAGCAAGTAAAATTTAGAAGGGCACAGCAACTGGAGTGACATATGACATGGTTTGTGTGAGCACGACCCACTGATTATAACATTACAGGCATGATGCCGCTCTTCACACGTAGTGGGTTCACATTAAGTTCATAAACAATCCCCTCCCTAAAGAACAAGGAGAAGTGAACTGATTCTCCCTGGCTTGTAGCAGGGCAAATAAGGGTTCAATCCAATGAGGTGGGGTAATGAGCGATCTGGTCTAAATGTGAATACATTTTCGGGGGGGTAAATTTACCCTGGACTGTAATGCACAGAACCTTGGTGTGTTGATTGTGGTTTACTTCGCCACAGATCCTAGATGTTCTCATCCAGCTTGGCATCATAATGTGCAGGAGATGGATTAACACATGAGAGAGAATTTCGTCACGGAAGATGCTTTAGTCACGGGTTGCAGTACGATACTCCAAATTGATATTTGACTCCCGTTGTCTTCCTTTTATTTTGTCTTCATTTTGCCTTCCTTTTTTTCCTTTTTTCTTTTTTTTTATTTTTTATTTTATTTACTTTACTTATCCTGTCTGTTTTAGGGGTGTTGTTATCATATAACTACACTATAAGGCTGAGGATTGAGAAGTAAAATCGTGAGTTACATCCCTGGGGCAAAGGTACCTTTGTGTTGAAAAACACCCACAGAAAATTGTTGTAAAATAGTAAACAGGACATTTTAAATAACTTATTAATAAGTAATACCTTCCTGCTGGCAATTCCTTCAGCAAAAGAGTATAAAATATATATTTAGTGAGACCTTAAAAAATATCAACACTTTGTAAACATAAAATTCTCTGTGTCAGTCCTTACCATTTATCTTAAAAAACAAAAGAGTAGACAATACGCATCTCTGGATAAAGGAGAAAATCAAAAACTCTTTAGACAAAGAACACCTTCCTTCCCTTTTTAAAATATTTGTTTAGGGCCAATGAAAGGGAGAAGTTAAACTACAAAACCCCTTGAAAAACAGTTCTTCACTTATCCACTCAGACAGCACAAATAGCAACAATTAAGTTTTCCTTCAGTTACACACAGTAGTAGTGTATTTCTCAGTCATTATCCTGAATTTCTAAGGAAGAATAATTAAGTCCTGCTCTCTTTATCTCTCCTTTCTCTTCTTTTCTCCTCTTCCCTCCACCATCAGTGGTCTGGAGCAGGGATAGTGCTTCCTGTGTGGATGCTGTCAAAGGATGATTTTTATGTTTGCAGTGGGCAGAACATTTTTTACAGACCTGCCAACCACTCGTCATGTGCTCATGTCCCTCTTTCACTGCCAGAATGGGCTGAAAATGAACCAGCTGTGGGAGACGGAAATAGAAGCATTCTATGTAAGTATTCATTCAGGTACACATTACACAATTTTTTGTACAGTATAGATAAATCCTTCTGTCTGTTCACAAAACAAAATTGATAAGTTTCTTCTAAGAATGAGATAAAGCAAATAATTGTGTGAAAATGTGTCCATACTCTGTGGGTATCTGTGATTAATCCTCAATTATTTGCATGTAGCTTGTCCTAGCTATGAAGTAACTGTGCCCTTGAGGCAAAGACTCCTCGTTTGAAATGATGTAAGACAAAGAAAACTTGATGTCAGTCATGACTGACTCATCGACATACCCTCACGACCCTTTTTTAATCATATTCTTTGCTTTTCATTTAGCTGGAGGTTTTGATTGTAAGGGATATCCCAGCAATTATGTAGTCAGTGTTAATAGAAATCTGATTATGATCTCACAGAATACTTGATTTCCCCCCATGTTTGTCATCCAAGAAGCAAAACCAATAATAAACACTTTAAGTGGACAATTAGTGTTGATATTAAATTACTAAGAAAGAGAATATTTGCATAATAATTGTTGATAATAATGTATGAGCTCTCTATGGACTGCAAAGTATTTACATAAACTACTTATCCAGTAACTCTGAGTGTGATGGATTTAAAGTTTCTTCTAATAATTTTTAAATATTAGGCTACGACCTGCTTATTGTGATGTTTTGTTTGTTTATATGTATGCAGCAAACTAATTTAATAACTAGACTTTCAAGAAATCATCTGGGAAAGCGGAGAAGGAATTTCTGATACAAACATCTTGGTATATTCTCTATAATATAGAGAGGTCTTTTACTGAAATGCACTTTATCAGATCCTCCCTAAGTTGGTCCAGGTATTTCTGTAGATTAATTTTGGGTTCCTGAGGAGCTGAAAATAACTGGCGGGTGGAGTGGGTGGGGAGTGCAGAGTTACGCCAGTGTTAAATTAAAAATTGGAGATGCTTTGTGAGACTTAGGCTTCAACACACAGCTGTAAGGGTGTAGGATCCATGAGGTTTTTCCAGTTGCATACAGGATAGTAGGGCAAACTGAAAGAAACTTTCACTGTGCTTAGAGTACATCAGGTTCAAGTAACTCCTGGCCTGGTGGTCATACTACAATGTCAACCTGAGGTACTGAATGCTTCAGGGAAACAGTTTATCTTTTCTATTGGGGAACCTTTCGTAAATCAGGCCACCTATCCTCAAACTGGGATTGCTTTGAGTCCAGCTGCCTAAGCTGCTGAGGGTCTCCCATCAATCTACCCTGTCTTTGAGTCATAAGGTTAATAAGGCATGTTTGTGTTCACAGCATGAAATGCTTCAAAGGTTTGCATATTAGGCATTTATCCTGCTTTAGAGTTATATGCTAATTACCTCAGGATGCTTTAGTGCATTCTATGAGACCTAGTTCTTAAGTAAGAGGGTTGTGTGGACCTGGATTCATTCAGATAAATCAGCAAACTACCGACGATAAGCAACTTTTTGCGAACAAAATCTAAACTGAAAGTGAGAACTTGGTGATTCTGCTCTCAAAATGCACCTTCCTGAACAGATTAGTACAATGTAATTTAGTATACAGTCTGATAATGTTACCTAAATTTGTGTTTACTGCAGAGTATTTGTATGCAGCAGGACAGCTAGGAAAGAATTATCCTGTAAAGACCCACCCTCACAACTCCATGACAATAGCTTCTTGCAATTCATCTCTTCTCAAAGCCACATGCATAGTATAAGAATCTAAGAATGTGTAAGCGGAAAGTCCCCAAAAAAGGATTAAAAGTACAACTATTTCAGTAATTGTGACATTGAGTAAGAAACCTGTAGAAATCCAAATCTGCTTGAATATAAATTCATGAGCCCATGAAGGGGGCAAGTTTTGAATAAATTAGTCACGGTGAATAGTTTACCCAATTTTATTACAATCTGGAAGTGAGGAGCTCAGTATGATATCTTTTTTTACCTGATTTTTAATGTCCTGAAGCATTGGTCATGTTGTTTCCTTTGTAATCACCAGCCTTTTCACAGGCAAGCAATCTCCCAATTTGAAAAAACATACAATAGAGCAATGTGCTGCAGCCATAGCCTGTCAGCTTAGTCTCTGCGGCTTCAATGCCCTGTAAATACCTTGGGCAAACCTTAGATCTGCTTCAGCAAGAACACAGAAATTCAGTCTGAGTATGGTTTAAGCTGATCCCCAAAATTTAGTACCTATTCATAAGCAAAGCTGTTTTTCAAGACTGTTCACTATTCTGATTTTGAGAGCGTCATCTCTAAAAATTAAGACATTCCTCAGTCGCTTCATTACACATTTCTGTTCAGGTAGACAGACAGACAAAATAAACTATCTCAGGAGAAGGTAAACTGAATCAGTATCAGTCCAGCTGAGCTATAAATCTGAGGAAGGTCTCAAATCTTTTTAAATTTAGCTACATCTAGTAATTTTTTTTCAAAAAAAGTGAAGAGATTTCAAAATCAGGAAAAGCTGTTTGCAACAAGTCTCACAGTGGCTTGTATTAAAACTGGGAGCATTACAGAAGTTATTTAACCTGAATCTAGTGGTCACAAAGCATGACTCTTTCCTCAAAAAAATAATTTAATATCCTATTTTTCCTGACCTACAAATTACAAACAACTGGCTCAGGCTTGTGTGTCCATGTTCTCAGTTTTTGAATAGGACCAAACTCTGTCACATCAGTATTCATCACTTATGCTTTAGGTTGAAAGGGGAAGTAAAAATAAAACAAAACAAACCAAACAAAAAACAACAGCAACAACAACAAAAAAACCACTCAGAAACATGAAAAGAGGAGATCAAAGGACCAGCCGTGAATGAGAGAAAAAATGTTTTTCAAGTGCGTTACATTTTTTCTCTTGGTAATGGATTCTCATCATAAATCTTAAGCAAAGAGACCACCACAGTGTATGAATATAGCAAATTACTTTTTCTTAACAAATAGATTTCTATGTGTGTGTAAAATCTAACTCATATAAAAAGCGTATATACGGGTTTGTGCCTTTTAGAAACACCTGACTTTTCTGAAAAAGCCAAAAGAAGAGAAAAAAGAAAGTTTTAAAGTCAGATATGCTAGAAAACATGAATTTCTCAGAAGAAGAGAGGAGTGGCCCATGGTTGCAGTTCCTTAGGTTGTTTCCCTGGTATGGATTGCCTGTGGGCTGTAGTCCCTGCCCCAGTGTGGTTCTGTGAATTGAGGAACGGACAGAATTTTAATATAGAGTTTAAGTTGGGAGGAGAGGGGAAAAGGCAATTGCTAGATTTGAAATGGTTTTTATAGGAGACTGGCTCTGCAGTTAATTTACTAGTGTATTGAGTGTAAGGAATGGGCAAAAAACTGCACTCACAGAAGCCGCAAGGTAAAGAAACACAAGAATACATGGTGAATACACAAAGACATTCTCTTCTAACTTCAGCCTTTCCTCCTTCCTACCCTCACTGATGCCTGTGGCTTTAAAGTTAAGTCAGAAAGTGACAGCTGATGTCTGCAAGTGATAGTAATCGTACAAGAGGATATTACTTGTATTCTTGGGATAAGAGTTGGAAAAAACATAGTTTTCTACAGTCATTGGTTTTGTAGGAATAAAAATTGCTCAGTCAAAATTTTATTTTTATGGTCTATGGCCTGTAAAGACCATTTAAGGTCAGCTCTTCATACTGTATTAGGTAAACATTTAAGAGGTAAATACTTTTATCCAAGTTTGCTGCAAGCAAAGAAATAGACCATGAAAACTCAAGAGAATGGACTTGATGTTTTCATGCTATTATTTTTACTGAGATAAAGCTTCAGTTCTAGAGGTGTTCAGAGCCTCATATTTAACGTGCAAGCTTCAAAACATCACCAAAAGAAAATCACATTGACACAGCTATAAAAGAAAAGGATTATATAGTCTACGGATTACATGTTCTGTCATTGTGGTACCAGGACCGTTTCTGCTCTCACTAGCGTTCATGTCAGGGAGAATTGGGAACCATAATGGCTGAGGTCTAACCACGGCTCTACTTCTGTTTTCCCATCTCACTGTACCCAATTCTGCAGGCTAAAACTTCAGTGAGCTGTTCCAGTGATTTCACTAGGGACAGCCCAATCATAATAAACATTTTATATGGTTGCCTGACTGTGAAGAGACAGTCCCAAACACTTTAGTCACAGGAAATAAGGACTGTGTGCTCATGAAAGTTGATTAATGCAATGGAAGGAAGTGATGTGAGTAACCTGTGGGATGTCCAAGCACTTGCATGTGGATTAGAATATTAGGAATAGATAATAGAAAACACTTATTGTTATGTATGAAAATTTCAGCACTTCTACCCACGCAGGAGCTAGAAGTAAACTGAGTGACTTCTCTATTTCAAACAGTGGAAGAGAGTAGGGTTTTGGTAGTGAAGATTCGCTGTTAAAACAAATGCTGAAGTTCTCATCTTACACCATCAAGAACACTCCCTATGAAGTCCTCTGTCTTTGTTCAGAGAGGAAACAGGATATATGGCATGGAAGAGGAGCAAGATGGAGCTTGGGGATGGTGAGTAATGGTTAGGATATTGTGCTTGTGCCTTAAATTCTTCTAAGACTAGAGGAATTGCATGTTAGACAGATATTGGAAACACCCTTCTTGTCTAGAACACACGAATACATTCTTTCTGCTTGCTTATATTTAGACATCCAGAGGGAAATACTTGATAAGCAGCTCCTAGTACATGTTTCCCTCTCCTAACTGTATGGCAAAACTGTTTGAAAACACATTCCCCTCATCCTGGATTCATGACTTGTTTTCTTATCTGAAGAGCAACCCATTCTCAGGCCAAAGGGTGTTCTATCACCCTCCTACCTCTTCAGTTCCTGTACCCTGAAGTTTGTTGCTAGAAAACTTGCAAGGGAAACAGGAGATGGAGTTTTGAATTCTTTGAAACAAAAAGGAAGATGAAGCCAAAGCTCCCGCTTTTGTTTTGGCAAGTACTTCTAAACTCAGTGCTCTTTCCCAAAGCTGGATGGTTCCGCTATCAGTGGCTGCATTTTGCTGTTCAAGAAGACACCCGTGGCTAACATGCGGAAATTAACAGAGGTGTGTAGGCCCACAGAGCTTTTGGAATTACTAGCAGTTGAGAAAGTGCCACAAGCATATTTCCAGGGTGAAATACAGGGAATATTCAGGATCATAATGTGGCCTCTTGGTAGGCTGCTGGTACTTAAGAGAAATACTGTTATTCTGAATCCGTATTCTGAGATTAGATTTAGACAAGTTAATTATACCCATTCCTGCTTTTTCTCTCACAATAGCCCGTCCTCTTAACACCTGAATGCCCCTAACTGTAAAGCAAGAATGTATTGTTCCCATCAGGCTCACAGGACTGTTGGTCCCCTTAATAATTAACTGGAAGAAGAACATGAAAATTCTCACACTTTTTTCATGCAAAATGTCTCCATTTCAGCTTCCAGTGCCATGATGCTCTAGCTACTTCCATGGCCTTTTGATGCAAATATGACAAAGCAGCAACCAGAAAGTGCTCTTCACAGGGTGCATGAGAAAATGAACATTAAAAGACTGAAAGTTTTGCTTTTGATGTTTAAATGACTTGTGGTGGCGACCTCAACTGTGCTTTAATGACTATTTTACCCAATTAATTCCCTTAGATATTTTTGCTCTGCTTTAAAAATGCATGCTCAAATCTTGTTGTTTTTTTCTTTTCTTTTTGAAATCCCTGTTGTGTTTTCTACATTGTGAACTGCAGAAATGTTGCTGCAGTAAATTCCTTTTGTTTTGCCTTGCACAAATCGTAAAAGAGTATATTATCTTCATTTTTCTTCCTTCTTTCCACTTAAATATGTACAAGATTTTTTCAGAGGATGAATAGGGACAGTAAATATATATAACGATGTTTTGTTTTACTCATGAGCAATTGTCATGCCCTTACATTAGACAGGGTTGAGAACTGAGAAAACTGAAAAAACAACAGACAATATAAGCAATATTTAAACCACAAGATCTTGATTCTTAGTTCCTTCTTTCTTGCACTGTACATAGTAATGGACTCTGAAGGGGTCAAGGACCTTATTATCGCCAAAAACATTTGATGTTACTTTCTGAGCTACTTGCTGGAAATAAAAAGGGGTTTTTTCAGAAGGGTGTGCACACTATTTCCGTGGATTTTATGGACTTCATAAACCCAGGAAATAAATACCTCTGTATCTCAATATGGCCTTCAGATCATCTCTGAGACCCCTTTGCAATGTCTTACTGCAGCTGGTATTTTTAGCAGATTCCTCAGTACAAGAGCTAAAAGTTTTTCTTTTAGTCTCTGTAAAATACCCCAAGAGTCTAGAGTATTCAGGGAAAAAGAAATAGGAAAAATCCCTGTAGGGACTGTCAGACTTGACTTATGAAGTCAGTAGATTAAAATAACCAAATCAACTAAATAGCGCCTGGGGGAAAGCCGGGTAACCCTCTGAAAACATCCAAAATGTTGTAAAGTATGTGGTGTGAGAGCAATTACTCACAGGTCACAAAAAGAATAACAAGTGATAGAATGAGATTAAGAAAGAGAACATTTCCACTTGATGAAGTCTATTTATCCTGTGCAGAAATCTTCCAGTGAGAGCAACTATTCTGACTCATTTATAGATGGGCTAAACTACATTAATAAACAAGCTGTAAATCTCTTAATTTCCTGAGTTAGAAAGAGAACTGGTAAGATCTCCTAGTGGAACAGGTATTTTACCTCTCCAGTGCCTATGATTCTATCACACACAGTCCCTTTCAATTATCGAAGCATCACGTGCTCATTTCAGCAACATGACTCCCATTAATGTCAAAGGGAGACTCGAGATTAAAAACCCCAGGCGTCACTTTAAAAATGCAGGAATTAAAATGATGTATCATTTCTCCGCTGGAGAAACCAATTCCCCAAATATGAGACCCCACTGCATTTTTCTTCTACAGGACTACCCTTGGTTATCCTCAGCACCCAAAAATAAATACCAAGTCCAGATCACAATTAACCAAGAGCTTCTGAAGGTGAAAAAGAGAAAAGCAGAGACTTTTTTTAGCCATTAAAGAAATTAAAGACTTTGCTTTTCCAGGGAGAGTGTGATTTAAGGGCTAATCAGCACTATGGTCCTACACATTATCTAAGAAATTGAAAATTACTGGCTACTAAACCCAGCTCTCAGAAACTCCAGGGGGATTCTCTGCAAGGCCTCTGATAACTTCTGAGTCTAGGCTTGAATGTTGTTCTCATCTTAATTAGAAATTCATCGTGTGTGTGTTTGTATATATGTTTGCATTTGTATATATGTTTATTGCTGTATGTGCACATACTTACACACATATTTTGTCTCCATATGGATGCACACACATTACAGAATATATAACTCTTCACTCTAATTGCCTGCTTTTTCTCCCTGTCATGTTTAGCAGATTATGCTCTCTACGCTCTATTTTCCTTTCCCTGTATTGGCAAAGACTTACAAATGCCCTATTTGCTTTCTTTTATCTCATTACATTATTCAGTGGTTTTCTGTACACATACACTCAGAAACATCAGCAAATAACTTACTTTCAAAGAGCTCTAAGAAAAGCAAACGTATTTGTTAAAGAAAGAAGTGTAAGACTGACTCAAAGCATAAGCAAAGTAGTTGCTCAGGGCAAAAGATTACCAAAGATACTAAAATGACTACAGTCCCACTGTTCTGCTAACACCAGAAGTCACCAGAATCTTCACACCTACAGCTGCCAACAAAGAAAGTTAAGCTGACAGCTGAGGTAGAAGGAGCATTTGAAGAACAATGCAGTGCCAGGATTGGTCATCAGCTTGGTGCTGCCTGCCTGAGTTCTGAACAATCCCGGGAAATGCCCCATGCTCTCCTGCGAATACCGGGGGCAATGTGAAGTGTATTTTTCTTTTTCAAATAGAGCAACAAGAACAGGAATTCTACGGAAAAGGTGGGGCTGCTGCTGAGTGGAATGGGGACCTTTGGAACAGTGTCTGAGATACTGAACACCTTCCTTGCCTTCATCTTTGCTGTCCAGGCCAGGTCTCATGAAACCGTGGGATCTCTCTCCTTTAAGGACATTCAAAGTTTGCGCAAAATTGGTCCAGAACAGCTTAACCTAACCCTCCTTTGAGTGAGAGGAAAGATGATTTCCATCAATCTCTATAGTCTAAAGTACTCCATGATTCTTTGATTTGTTAGAAACGGGAGAAAATAAATGTTCGTGGATCTGCAAGCAGATGGAGCTGAAAATAAACAGAGAAATTGTCAGCTTAAATGCGCTCAGCACTGTTTTCTGGTACTGAGGCCAACTGGCACAGAAAAGGCTATGTCCAAATTATTAAATGCTTTTCACCTTCTAAAGAAGGTGGATGTGTGTAAATTGGTCCCTGGCTTGTGCTAAACACAAAACATATCTGAAAACTGGGATATCTCAAGTCAGATGGTTCAAAAGGATGTTGAGAACCACTTTTACAATTTAGCTTCACAACCAATTGACTCCTGGAATTCAGAATTATTTGCCATAACTATTTAAATTGTTAGAACCGGTGTAGCCATGACACCAGAGATTTTTATCTTCCCGAAGTAAACATGGAAAAATATTTATACTTCGGAGAACTATCACAGGTAAGGTATCTTTCTAGAATTATTTTTGTTAATTTGTCTGTTTTATTTTGGTTTTGGTTTTGGTTTTAAAAAAAGCCTACCTAGAAAGTGTTAAGTTCCCTTTTTTTTTCCCCCCCCCACATTGCAAATTATGACCCATGGCTGCGTGACAGTCCATGTGTGTGGTGCTCTTAAAGACATAGTAAAATCATATTTCTATATAGTCTTGTTGTGGTTTATTAATGCAATTTCTTGATACGGGGAAGGGTGATTCTGGAAAAAAGAAATCTTTATGTCAAGGATGAAAGAGAAGGATGAGGTTTTGAGACTAGGCAAATAACTAGATGGAAATATTTCATATTCAGAGAGGTTCCATTTTAAACAGTTGTATTGTTTGGGGATTTTTTCCCACATACTTAAAGGTATTTCATAGTTCATAGTAAAATTTAAAATTTACTCAACTTCAGCTTTAGTTATTTCTTTCCCTTCTGGCACAGTGTTATTTTATTCACCTCTCCTATAAAATACCAGCATTTTTAAGCACAGTGTCCGTAAGGAAATGGGCACAATCAGCTTCTTGATACAAGGCAAGGGTGCACAAAGAATTCTTAACCGAATATAAGCTAACATTTTAATTAAAGTCAGTGATGGGAAAAAGTGCTGCACTGGCAATTCAGATTGTGAATGATTTGGTTCATCCACAAAATGTTTCTTTCTCATCCTCTGCTTCAGCAATTTACTTCAGTGAAGGGCAAGTTCAGACTACTCAGCTCTTCTTCAGAAGAAGTTACCTATTCTGGCCTAGACTGAAGTCCACTGAAGAGCTTTTTTGTTTGCCAAAAAGGCATCATTGCTATTGATCTGTGCTGGATTTCAACAAGTGACCTCAGGGTGACTGTCTGTGCGAGCTTTCACTTGAGAGAGCCTTGCTTTCAACAAAGTTTTTTTTTTTCATATAGATATTAAAGCAGGTTACCTCATGAATGAACAGAGAATGAAGTAAAGAATAACCGTAAGGAAAAAAAAAAAGCAGGTTTTTGTTTTTTGGTTGTTTTTGGTTTTTTTAAAAGGACATTCCCATTTTCGCTTAAATTACACTCATATAAGGAGGGTATTACTCCAATAGATCCAACAAAATTTCTTTTGATCCACATCCCATGTAATAAATCAGACTTTCGCCTGCAGATTGCTAAATTGATAAAAATTAACTGGAAAATCTTCATGCTTAGGTGCTGCCTTTCTCAATGTTGACCCATAGATGCTAAAACATATAGGACATTAAACATAAAAGGGATTTGCTAAGTAGACCACAGACACACCACAGCTGAATCAATTTACTGATCCACAGGGCACACATTCAGTCAGAAAAATAAAAGGAAAAAAGTGAAGAAATTCCATACATCCTGACGCCAAGGCTATTAATGTGGGGAAACAATAAGTTCACTCCTTGACATTCTTCATTTGAGGACGGGAAAGGTTTATTTTTTTTCCCGAAAGACAGAGCTGAGAAAGATGCATTCATTACACTGTTGAAGGAAAAATCATTCAGCAGAAAATATAGGTAGTATGGCTGAAGAACAAAGAAAGTAGATTCTTAATCTTTTTTTTTTTCCTCCTAACGAGCAGATTGTTTCTTTTTATCCCTTTCTTAAAGGCATAAAAGGAACAATGGAAATCCCTACAACCAAAAAATCAGAACCAGATAAACTGAGAAATTGAAATTTCACACAAACTATTTTTCTGTATCAGACTTTGACAACATTATACAGGCTCTGGAAAGGCAACCTGGGGTAAGTTCATAACCTCCCCTTCAGAAATCTGAACAGCCACCAAAATATCTGAACAGTCACCAAAATAAGTAAGTTTTACATTGCCATAACAATGACTTTGTGAAAGGGATTGCACAGTTAGGAACAGTCATCACATCATCTCATTGGGAATGATAGTTTCTGTATTTCAGAAGTAGAAGAAGTAATGCCTGGGTATTCCAAGCAACAGAAATAACACTGGAAGGGAAATGAGTCTTGAGAACAGGTGGTAAGTTATCCACGATCTGACACTTACAGTTCTCAAGTACACAGCATTCATTGCCTTCACCTGCTCTGGAGACGCTTTAAAAAGGCAAAAGCAGCTGATTCTCCAGTCCTTCTTATTCTTCTGTCCATCCACAATCTGCACGGGATATGCAATGGCTGAATTTATACGCTGGATTTCTTTGTGGAATTTTACATTGCTGTGCACAAAGACTGTTATTTTATCTCCAAGATAACAGCTTTAAGATAAAGCCACACTGTAAATATAAACCTGCAGCTCCTTTAAGGAACTGCAGTAAATGTTCAATATTGTGTATACGTACAATGTTGGATGGCAATAAATCCTACCGTACTAAACCCAAAAGATTTTTTTGGTGTCTTTTTGTATAAAGTGTCCATCTGGGCTAAATCTAGTCTCCTGGTTTTTCAACAAATATGAAAAGCTGCTGTGCTGGATGGTAAGACAAAGATACTTTCAGTAGTAGTTATCAAGGCTAATAAAAATCAAGAATGCACTCACTTTGCAGTACTGAACACATCTCTTGACTATTCCAGAGCTTGGCAAAAGAAACAACTCTCTAGATGAAAACAGTAAATAGCTAGGCTACAAAAGATCAGGGAAGATCATTTGCCTTCAGAAAAGAAAGGAAAAAAATCAGTCCAGGTTTGAGTTCCTTGATGGACAAATGTTCTTAATAAAAATCATGCCTGCAAAAAGTAGAATGAATGAAGTAAGGAATGAATGAATGAAATGTAATAAATTAACTCCACGGGGTGGGAAATAAAAGAGTCTTCTGAAGGAACAGCATGGTATGGTAAACAGTCCATCATTCCTGCATCCAAATTAATAAACCCAAGGTTAAGTTCAAGGGTTTGGTCCTAATTTCCATAACTCACCTCCAGAATTGGTCTGAACTAGTACAGATACTGTCTTCAGTTGTGTAAGTGTAACATAATAAAATCTGGGGAGATGGAGACATCCTGGTTAGACAACAGTTTGAGACCTAAGTGCCTTGACAATTGCCAGAAGGATCTGAAAAGAACATGAAATTTCCTTCTTTTGGGACACAAAAAGAGAGCATTTTCTAAGTTCCAATATTTTACCCTGCCCTACTGAAAGATATAAAACCAGACACTAGCACAGGTCCCATGCTTTGTTCTACAAACAAAAATAATGCACGTTTTTGTCTCAGCACCCATCTCCCTGCCTACACAGATATTTGTGCAAGATTATCACAGGCTGTCTGCTTAGGCGTTGGGTAACAGACACAAAAGGACAGGTATGCAGCTATGCATTCCATTTCCATCATTCCATCATTTCAAGGCTTGTTTTGTTGGATGAAAATATGGCAGATGACAATGGAATTAGGAATCTCTAAACAAGCAGTCTCTAAAGATGGAAGCAAAATGAAGGAGCAGTGGAAAATCAAAGGCTGTCATATGAGTCAGGCAATGAGAATAATTCAAGGTTATTATTTCTTCTGCTTCTCTAAAAACTTCCACCAAATATTAGAGTGATTATTTATAATTTTCATTATATTGATGGTATGACTAAAATCAAAGTCTTTTTGTGCTGAGTACTTTTGAGCAAATAGGTCAGATTCATCTCTCTCAGTTTTGGAAGTCTGAAGTCATCTGACCTATTTTAACAAGACATTTTAGGATGAAATGAGCAGCCCTGAGGAACAAGCAAAAGTGCTTTTATCTCTCCTTTACTTATAAAAGGAGTTTAGAATGACGAGTTCGTACTGAAATGTCTAACTTAGGAATCTTAACCTAAGTGAGATGAATTCTTCCTATTCTTTCCAACTAAGTTTATCACTCTGAACAATAGGCACCTCATCTAAGAAGGTTGCCTGGATTTTCTCCATAGACAATGGAGAAAAATAAGTACCTCTCGTGGGAAATTCTTTCCACATTACTTGGACATCATTCTTTTGAGAGCACGAGCCCTGCCCCAGAAGGGAAGCTGGCTGGCTGAGGGTGTTCTCGCTTGCAGGTGAAGTGAGTGACATAGATCAGTGCCTTGCTGAAAACACGGTGTCTTTTCCAAAGACATTATAATTATATATATAAAATAACAAAGTCAAGGATGTTTACTGTTGACTCAGTTGAGGATGGATTTCACTCTAATGGCTGGTTGCAAGACAGATAGGGAAACATAAAGTAAGAGTGAAAGAACAATAAAAGTGAGTGAGAGAGAAAAATATAAAAAATAACTTCTTCAAGCCCTGTGAGAAATAAACACATTTACAACTACTTTATGCACAGTTAAATTGAGATACAAATAAGTTTAGTTCCAAATAGTAAGGCAGAGAAAGAGACACAATATCAGGGAAACAGTTCCCAGAAATTGAGAATCAACTGCATGCTGGCTATGGAGAGAACTCTATCTTACAAAACATATGGGCCACAGGAATGAGTACTGGAAAATGTCTGATTGTGAAAATAGTCAGGAAAAAAAAATATCACGCACAATAAGATTCCTGGCTGATTGAAATCAGCAAATAAATTCCTAGTTTAGCAATCAAAAAAACCCATGAATTCTATCCCCCACTCTGATTCAGCTTTCATTTAATTCACTTTTAAGTTCTGAAATTAATTTAATAGCTGTTGCTCTAGTAATTTTTTTTTCTTTTTTTTATTTTTTTAGTTTAGGTTGTTGAGAATTTGATTATTTTCCTTTTTTATTTGTTTTTCCCCCTTATTCCCCCTTCTTCGAATCATTCTAGCAAGCTGCTCACTAAAATCTGAACAAAATAGCTGTTGCTCCATTGTCGCTATGAGATACATAGGGATTTTTGGAGTTAAAAACTTGACAACTTGGGTAAACATGGTACTGCCTTTGCTTCTGGTAGAGCATGAAAGAGAGGTGTGCTGCGGTTTCCCCCCATAGATGTGTTCGCTCCTTCTTTCTGCTCTTCTTTCTGTTTTTTTCTTTTTTTCTCTTTTTTTCTTTAGAATTCAAACAAATGAAGGTATGAGAGGAAGATATGGCTTGAAGCCAGGAAGACTCCTCCCACAGGAGTTTTAGATACTGCAATATAGGTGAAAAACCAGTCTGGTAAATGACAGATACGCACAGGAATTGTGCATCCAGCGTCTACACACATGCTTGTGGATACACACACACTGTGCCAGTCACCAACAAGGATGAGGCATGACTGTGTTGCAGTTCACACCCTCAGATTGAAAGAAAAAAGAAAAAAAATCTCTTGAAACAGCTTTATTTTTGTGTCTTCCACGTTGTTTCTATAAATCTGCTGAAATGAATGATGCTGTAATGCTGTGGAGTAGCTGACACTCCTACCACGCAATTTTGGTAATCATTTGATAAATCTCCTATAAAATATAGCTATATCCCAAAAAGCAGTGTTGGCTTAAAAAAATCTCTAATATTTTCCCTCTTCTTTTTTTTTTTTTTTCTTTACTAAGCAAATATATATTTAAGCACGTGGAATTTTTGTCTCTCGTGCTTTGTAGGATTTAACTAATAATGACTTGCATATTATGATCACAGAACATTTATCTGTACTATGACACTTCAGTCAATTAAATACAACTGATAGGTTTTGGTTATCTTTTTTCTAACTAATGTAATCACTTTACCTCAAGAGCTGGGTCTCACAATTATGAACAAACAGAGAAAAATACCCCAAATCTACTACCCTTCAACAACTGCAAACTTGAGCTAAAATGCAGACAGTTGGAAACAGATTCTCAGCAAACTCAGTGCAATGTTAGTCTAGAGGAGAAGGTAAGGTCAGCTCTGTAGACTTCTTGGAACAGATCTTCCATCAGTGTAAACTGATACAGCTCCACCAAAGTCAATTTACACCAAATAAATATTCCTTCTTTATTTTTGCATTATCTCTCTTTGCATTGCACTGCAAAACAGCAGGAGTCACCTCACAGAGGCTTTTGTGTATTTTTATCTCAATGCCAAGTGCCTTTGGAGGTCTGAAAGGACAGCCCACTACCACAGGTCATTTGTGCTTCTTTCTGTATCAGCAATAAATTCCAACACACAATTCTCTGCTGTGCACACAAATAATCATAAAAAAGGGAGAGAGCAATTTTCCTTTCTCTGCTGTGTAAGGTAATATTCCTAAGATCAAGGCCTCTAGAGTTGGTTGGAAAAAGAAAGGAAAAGGTCTTCCAAGTTTTTCCAAGTCTGACCGCTGTGCTAGGACGTAATGTGGGCAGATAAAGCTGAACACTTTCTTGTAGCTATTTCCAAAATAAGCAGTCGTACATTTAAAGCAATTTTCACCTAGTATTTTTACTTTCCTTTTTTTCCTTACCTCTATCAAAACCAGGTATGTTTTACTTTGCAATTAACAGGGTATTACAGGGTTAAAGACTAGCACACCTCTCCTTCCTTCTTATTCTTATCCCTCCTCGATATTTCCCTTTTATCCTCTTCAGCTTCCAATTTCTTTTTCTTTTCTCTTGCTTCCCTTCCCCCTTTCTTCTTCATTTTCTCTTTTCAAATTAATTTGCACTTGCCATCTAAACCTGGGTTTTTAAAATTATTACTGGACTGCAACACTTACACTACAGCAAGCTGTGCTTGTACCTTCTATGCTGCTCTTAAACCTCTACATCATGCTCTGGCTCCCCAAAAGCAGCTTGCTGAAAAGGGAATGGTTTTAAAATAGGCTACACATCCACGGGGAATCAACACATATTGTAATGGTACTTACTTTCTTTTTTATCTCAAAGTAGAAATAAAGGCAAGTAGATTTGTTGTTAAGTAGTTCTCTACTTTTTTAAGATCTGCAGTGAAAAATGCTGCTTTTCTAAGAAAAGTTGAAGGCCAAATCTTGGGATACAGGCTGGTTTCTCAAGTATCTGATCTCTGGTCAATAGAGGATGGATTATATGGCTGATTAAGAACATGCACAGGAAAGTTGATTAGTCTCTCATGGCTTTTTTTAGCAACATAACTTTGAGTAGCCTAAAAACTGTTGTATAAAGAACAGATTGAGTGTCTGCCATGAGCAGAGAATAAGAAGGGAATTACTTAAGGCCCTCTGAACACTGAACACAGCCTAGGCAGATTAGAGGATGAGATCATAAACCTGTTAATATCTCTGTAAGTAGAAATGGAAGATACTGAATCAAACGAAGCTACATTTCATAAAATATTGCAAAATCAAATAGATTGGCTTTGGTTGTACACACAGTGTCACAGACACAGAAATATTTTAATGATGAAAGTGTCAGACAATTTTTCCATACTGTCCCAGGGACATCTGAATTTTGAGGGTAAAAACCTCAAACGTGAGATAAGTATTATTAGTGACCTAATCACAGTTTTAGTCTATTTATAACATAGAAGCAAACTTGGACCCAGAACTGTTCTCTCACTTTTAAGATCATAGGGAAATTTCCCAATGAGTTCACTTGGTGACTTCAGGATAACTTTAGGAGTATTTAAAATTTCAAAACTCTGAGTTTGATGAGTATTATTTTATTAGGCTGTATTCGACAGATTGGGCAATGCTTTGCAAGATATTGATCGCATCTCCAAACCTCCGGGTTTTACCTACAGGTAAATCCACTAACATTTGCAAATCAGTATAAGCAAAAGAGGGAAGATAATGTTTTGAAAAGCGGCTGGAAAGAACAGAGAAATACCAAATTTTACTGCATAAAATAGGAAGCTACTTCTTATCTTTGATCTACATGAGCTATTTCAATTACATCTTTAAAATCAAGAATCTAAGTTTTTCTTGTTTTACTCCCACCTGTATTAGCCCTGAAGAGAAACTGCCTTCAAGGTGATCATACCATGCCATGTGGTGACCTAAATCTTACTTGTGGTGGGGAAACGCCTGTATTTTTGCATCACTGTGCCTTTCTTTTGGATTCTACACCCTCAGCCTATATTTTACTGTCCCTCAATTGACCTCAATTGAAAAACAAAGTCTGCCCTTATTAAAACTGAAGTGGGGAATGTGACCAAATGGTCCCTTTAAACAACAAAGAAAAAAAGTCTTGTTCACTTATGAAAAAAAAATTGATGAAGATTTCCAGCAATCTTTCTAGCAAATGTTTTGTTTAAATATGCGTGTAAATTCATCAGTATAATAAGCCATAAGTCCAGTATTCAGTCTTTGCCTTCCTGGTGTCACCAGATTAAGAAGTCTTTTTAAGGGATGCAATATATATCCAAGTGTCAGAAAGTGTGCATTATAATATCATTCTTCAGCTGTACATTCCACACGTCATAGTTTCCAATTATACGGGTATGTTGCTTCCTATTTTGACCACAGAACAAACACTGAGAGGTGACAGTCATATTACTCCACCCTCAAGACTTGAATTCTACACACCTGTGCAGACCCAATGTTTTGCAGTAGGCTTCTTTTTATAGAATCACAGAATCATGGAATGGCCTGGGTTGGAAAGGACATTAGAGAACATCTCATTCCAACCTCCCTGCCACGGGCAGGTTCCCGTTCTGCTTGACCAGGCTGCTCAGGGTTCTATTCAATCTGGCCTTGAACACTTCCAGGGATGGGGCATCCACAGCTTCTTTGGGCAACCTGTGCCTCACCACCCTCACAGTAAAGAATTTTTTCATAATGTTCAATCTAAACTGACTATTTTTCAGCTTGTAGCAATTCTCCCTTGCTCTGTCACTCCAGGCTCTTGTAAATAGTCTCTCTCCATCTTTCTCGTAGGCTCTTTTCACGTACTATGAGGAGTTATCTGTAAATCTGTGTCTCAAAGAATTTTTCACTAATTACAGTTTTAAAAAAAGTGTTCATGAATTTTTCAGAGCTGGAAAATCACTCTTCCAGGTGTCCATGGCTAGACTATAGTTTCATATTATTAACTCACCTGTTTTTTTCCAGAGATCAACTGCCTTTTCTGTCAAATTCTATTTAGATTTCTAGATTAGAATTCATATCCCAAATTTCTGGGAAAAAAAATTTGCCATAATCAAGAAAGTGTTGCTTTTTTCCAATTATGTTAAAAAGTTTATTAAGAGAAATGCTTTGCCCTACAAAAATTCACTAATTTACGTCATCAGACTATCACTGATATTGCAGTGTCACTATTATTTCCACATCTTCCTCAATGTTACAGCTCAGCATTCTTCTTTTCACCCTATCTGCAGCATTCCTCTATGCTCTTAAATATTTACATCCTTTTTCAAAGGGATTACAGACTGAAGTCATCCCTGTTTACTTTATTGCTTATATATGCTAGATATAAAAGTCTTCTTTTTCTTTTTTCTTTTCTTTTCTTTTAGTTTAGTTTAGTTTAGTTTAGTTTAGTTTAGTTTAGTTTAGTTTAGTTTTGTTTTATTTTTAATCTAAGGGTGAGAGAAAGTGAGATACTGAGAGTTGTCAATATGTATCAAATAGAAAAGAAGGGAGGACCCCAAATAAAAAAAGAAGACTCACTTTGTAAATTCTACAGTGCCATAAAGTCTGTCTGTTTGACAAAACCATTTATTCTTTATCGGACTGAAAAACTTCAAACGTTGCCTTTGGAAATTATGGCCATGAAAATTTGTCAAAAGTCTTTACTGGCTTCTTTCAGGTGACATTGTTAACAGATTTGGGCCTGAGTTCTTCAAATGTATATAGAAATGCACTTGGAAGATGGCATTTTTTGCAGTTAAACACCTTCAATCATCACCCAGGATTTATCATGCCCTGCTATCATGTCTCTTGCTGCCATCAAGAAAGGAATGGGTGGAGAAAGAGATTTCATTACGGTTAGTTTATCTCCACAGGCAGGATGCTTCTGAGAACAGAAGAGAAAATGTGCTCCATCTCAGTAGCGGCCTGATAAAATCCTTGTCATCTGCAGTTTTCCTTTCAGAAATTTTTCTTATTTCAGAGCATTCCATCTAAATCATCACTCTTTGGGCAGTCCTGTGTGAATCCTAATCTGTTCTGATTCCACTACCAGTGGAAATGGTGCTGTCAACATTTATGTCAATGCTGAGGTTGTAATTTCTTGACAGTAATGTTCCTCACTTGATATAACACTCTGTTCAACCTGGAGGAAGCTCCTGCTTGGTGCTCCCTCACTAAGAGTCCTTTGCTGCCCAGGCACACGGCAGGTTGAGAAGACATAGTGCTGTCCATGCCGTATTTATTTGCTCTGGTAACAGCTTTTAAGCTTATTTGGAACAGCAGTGATACTCCCAAAAGTGTAAGAGGGTAAAATTCACTGATACTATGAGTGGTTTGGGAGGAGGAGAGAGGGATGGGATTGCTCTGTCATCAAATCTCCATTTTGAATTTATAGGCAAATATACACTTCAAGCTCAGTCTGTAGAAGTCATCCCTGTGTGTCTCATAAATAACAGATAATTTCCCTACATTTTAAAGCCAATTAAAATACTTCCATAACTAAAGCAAGCAAGCAAACAAACAAACAAACACACAAACACAAGTCCAAACACACAAAAAATACCTGTCCCCAAAATTATGGCTCAGGGACACTAACAATAGACTTTTTTAGTCTTCAATGCGGTTCTTCCCTCAGAGTGCAGCATCAAGAAATTCATATGTATATTTGCCAGTTTCACAAAAAGTTTTAATATAAATGAAGTATGAAACCCCGGATATGAAACACAGAGTGGAACAAATGCAGAAAGGGGCTACTTAGAAGGTCAAGGGAATGGAGAAATTTTCTTAGCAGTCTAGAAAGCTTGGTTTGTTGAGCCTCTCGAAGTGAAAGGGATACAACAGAGGATTTGATTGCTATCTAAAATAACATCAGGGAAGTTTTAATGGTAACATGAAAGAAGGAAAGGGCCTATTATAGCTAACAGGCAAAGTTTGCAGAAGACAAAATGGGTATAAAGTGCTGAAAATAAATTTAAACCAGAAAGTTGAAGAGCAATCTCACTCATTAGACAAATTATATTCTGTACAAATCTACCAACCAGAGAACTGTGAGGAAAAAAATCTTGGTCTTTTTTTTAATATGGAAAGTGAAAGAGCTCATACTGCATGCTACTTACCATAGCGGATCATTTTTAGGACCTCACCTCTCCTCCTATTTCCATAACTACTTGAAAAAGAAGAAGATTCACTAGTTTGTTTAATCATCTGTGTTTCAAAAATCATATTTGCCATAGCAAGTAAATTGAATATACATTTAAGTTACACAACACTTCTTCAAAAGGTTTAGTATTCCTGTGGGTGGCATGGACTTTTGGCCTGCGACAAGGAAAAATCAAACACAGATCTAAAGGCAAAAGAGATGTGTTTGCAAAGGCAGAATATATTCTGTAGCAGCTCAAATTCAGTCATTTTCACTGATGGTTCTACTTTAGAAGTCTGGAGGATTTTTTTGAAATTAGGCAAAATCAGAGTAGAGAGAATAAACACGATCTTTTATGCTATGGTGAACAATAAAGTTATATAAAGAAAACTGGAAGAACATTATACAGCTTACGAAACAGTCTACATAATAGCAAAAAGGCAAACCTCTTTACTTCATCTGAACTCACCCTTTATTCAACCAAATGACATCCCTCTACTAGCAGTACACAAATTCTGAAGAGACAGCTTTTAAAATCTGCAAATAATCCCCAGACTGCCTTCATATCACAGAAGTTCAGTATTAGTTTAATAGTCTCCAATTTTGAGGGTCAAATTTAAGTCCCTACTTGAGGACTAGAACAATCAACCTGGCAGACATACAACCAATACTGGAGGTGTTACTAGTCCTCAACTTCAGGAAGAGCTGCTCTCGGACACGTATCAGTAAATCTTGAAACACTTCCTAACCTAAATTCTAAAATGCTGGCAAAATTTTCCAGGTGGTTTTATGGACTATGTATATCTCCTTTGAATACAAATACCTCAAAGAAAAAGAAAAAACAGAACAAAAAAAACCCAAACCAAATAATAACAACAACAAAAATAAAACCAACACAAACAAAAAAAACCCCAAACTAAACCAAACCAAACCAAAAAAAAACAAAAAAAACCCACCAAACCAAAGCACAGGCACCACATAGTAAACATTAACAAGCAATTAATGTATTTCATGGTCTTAATTGAGTTTGGATAATTACAGATACTCATTGACTTCCCTGTCCCTCTATTTGAAATGCTGCTCCAAGTTTCACATGGATAAAGTGTTTACCCATTTGGTCTTGGGTCACCAATTCATGTCAGGCCACCAGTTTATTCTGTAGCGGTCCATCAGTATTATGGAGCTCCCTGCTTCAATAATTTTAAAGGCAGCACAGTCAAATTTGTTCCAAACTTTGGCTTCTCTTAGAAACATCTTCTTCTCTCTCTGAAAAGTTCTGTTCTCTGGGAGTACTGCATGCAGCTTGCAGTGTCTGTGTTCCTCGTAAGAGACACAGTACGATGTGCTGAATTCTTCAGTTCCCTGGCTTGCCTTGCCCCTGTCTCTCCTGGTTTATCAATGACTGCAAGCTGTATGTTAGATATTATTTTTACCAGCTGTCTGTACTTTAATATTGCCTCAGAATGATGTTAGTATTTGCAACATTTGGCCATACTGTTCCAGTCTAATATGCCTACTTATCTACATTACTGGGATTACACAGCAGGTGGCTACATTGTCAATGAAGAATCAAGTTCAAATTTTTGCAAATATGTTCGACAGTTTTCTTCTTTGTAAATTCTGAAAGGCTTTGGACCTGGTGATGTTACAGCTCCAGGTACCTTCCTCTTCTATGGTGTTTTTGGCACTTTTTGTCACTCAGTGCTCTTGATTTTGTTTCTTTGGTTATTGGTTGGAGGGGGGTAACATACATAAAATGGCATCCTAGGGAAAAGGGGGTTTTGCAATTGTGATTCCTCTACTTATATTCTTTTCCCCCAATCCTTCCATGTCCAGGGCAGTGGTAGAATCACCATCTCTGAAAGTGTTCAAAAAATGTATGGATGTGGCACTTGAAGACATGATTTAGTGGTAAAGGTGGTGGTGGTACTGGGTTAATAGTTGAACTAGATGATTTTAAAGGTCTTTTCCAACCTTAATGAGTCTATGATTCTGTGAAAAGCTTTTGATTGGCTTGCCACTTTCAAGTAAATTTGATAAGGAGAGCTAGCCTTAAAACTTAATTCCTAGAATTTAACGTAAAAGAAATGTCTGGATTAAAAATAAAACCCACAAAAACCTGAGAGAAGTGCCACTGAACATAACCTTATGTCTTTGTAGACAGTAAAGAACCCTCAGAAAAGAAAGCTCTATAAACTTCTCAGTTTTGGGAGAGTTCCTTCTGTGGTAAATCGAGTCTTAATAAATGAGATTGGCCATACAGGATGCATTGTGGTACTGGATGGCACTGCAGTTTCTCTTCTCTCTCCAGCTTTGCAACCTTAGGAATCACCTGATCTCAGGTGAGGCTGCTGGCTTCCAGCCGTGCATCTACTCCTGGCATGTGATGGTCATGGATTAAAAGGAAGGCTCTGATGCTGTGCTGAAAATGAGTGAAATACACGCCTCTCTAGGAGAGAAGGAGAGTGAGACAGGAGGCAATTAGTGGCTCATGCTTCCCTGCAGGAGAGACTTGACACATTCCCCTTACAGTGGACACATCTGCCTTTCCTTATCTGCAGACCCCTTGCCAAGACAAGATTGTTTCCTTTCCACACACTGCCATTGAAATGGCTAAATTTTATTGAAAAAATAACATTGGTTTTAATGTGGTAGTCCAACATTTTGAATTTGTCCCTTGGCATTTAGTCCAGAGCTCCCGTGGGCTTTCTTCTTTCTTTTCAGAGTGAGTTTTCTTACCAGTGTCTGGTGTTGGGCTGTGTTTTGGGCTCATGCTGAACACAGGGTTGATAACACAGAGATGTTTTTGTTATTGCTGAGCAGGATTACACAGACAAGGCCTTTTCTGCTTTTCAAACTGCTGCCCTGGCGAGCGGGCTAAGAGTGCTTGGGAGGTTTGGAGGAGAAACAGCTGGGACAGGGGACGCCAACTGCTCAAAGGGATATTTCAGACCGTATGAAATCGTGCTCTGTACATCAGGGAGATGGGAAAGAAGGAAGGGCGATATTTGGAGTGATGGTGTTTTTCTTACCAAGTAACCACTCTGCATGATGAGTCCCTGCTCTCCTGGAGATGGCTGAACACCTGCCCTTGGAAGAAGGTAATTAATTGTTGTTTTGCTTTGCTTGTGTGCATAGCTTTTTCTTTCTCCATTAAGATGTCTTTATCTCAACCTACAAGTTCTCCAGCTTTTACCCTTCTGATTCTCTCCCAGATCCTGCTGGTGGGGGAGTGAGTGAGTGTCTGTGTTGGACTGGGCTGCAGGCTGGGGGTAGACCACTACAGACAAGCAGTGCTTGATCACTCTCAGTAAAGAGATGTTTCCTAATCTCCGGCAGGAACCTCCCATGTTCCAGTTTGTGCCCATTGTCCCTTGTTCTGCAATGGAACACCATTCCAAAGGGCCTGACACCACCTTCTTTGCATCATCCTTTCGAACATTTACATATACAGACACATTCTCCCTGAGCCTTGTCTTCTCCCTGAAATGGGCTTCCTGGTGTCCACGAATCATGAGTTTTCTTTCAGACTGTTTCTCCAGCCTGTTGAAGTACCTCTGGATGACAAGTGTTGCACCAGCCAGCTCTCCCCGTTTTGTATAGTTCTTTCCCCATCATCTAGAAAAATAATGAAGATCTACCACCAGGGACTGGATTTTAACAAGACTTTGTGTCACGGATTGCCACCCTCCTGGCCCTTTTCAGCCATGTCTCTCTCTGTTTATCTGACCCATGCTTCACCAGCTCCTCTGTGACGATCCTGTGGTGACAATTGTCAGTGTCTTGCGGGAGCCAGGGTAGACATGTCCACTGCTCTTCTCTCACCTGCCAAGCAAGTCGTTTCACCACGGGAGGTTATCACACTGGTCAAGTATCAGTTCCCCTTGGTGAATCCATGCTGCTGTTCCCGTTGTCTCTCTTGTCCTTCATTTGCCTGGAAATGCCTTCTAGGATTAACTAATTGCTTTCCCAAGGACTACAGACTGAACAGCCTGTAATTCCACAAGCCCTTCTTCTTACCTTTTTTGAAGATAGGAGTGACCTTTGCTTTCCTCTGGTCCTCAGGAATCTCTTCTAGTTACCATAATCATTCGGTCACTGTCCAGAGGCCTCACGATGATATAACCCAAGTCCCTCAGCACTTTTGGGTGCATGGTATCAGGACCTGCAGATTTATGTTTGTCTGATTTGCTTAAGAATTCTTAACCTGATCTCTTCTACTAAGGGTAAGTTTTTATTGCCCCAGACTCCTCTCATCATCATTTTTCCTATGCTGCCTGTTCTTTCTGCCTGTGAATGGTGTTTGGGCGTTAATTACATTTCTGTCCTTTCCATGAGTCTCACTAGACTGAACTCTACCCTCTGGAATTTTATGAGTTTATCATGAAATGAGACCACCTTCATAATTTTTTTTGCATAGTACACTGAGAATTCCTTCCTAGGATTCCAAGGAAACATTTGCTTGCTTATTGAGCACATAATTCTCCCTTTAGCTTCCATGATAGGCAGTTGGGACATTCTGGTTTGAAGGCATTTTCAGCCCATCTCATGTCTGAGAAATCTACGAATTTACTTTCAGTCGCACATACACCAATATCTCCAGAGTGAGAGGGAAGCAGAGGCTTGGAGACCTATTTCATTTAATGAAGACCATACCAGATATTTTCATGAGTAATTATATGCGATGGAATTAGGGTTAGTCTCCCATGTAATCTCTTCCCCTTTAACAAAAAAATACCACGGAATTTTAAATCCCTAGATTGCCAAACACTGCAGTAATATCCTTGCCAATGAGTTTACTGTCATAAGCATTTGGAGAGAAAGTCCATTTTAAAAGAATATTCATGAAAAACACTTTCTGAATACATAATCGGGAGAAATGTCACAGCAATTGTTAGAGTCACACTCACTAATTAGAGAAAGTACAAAATACCATGTGATTTATGTGTTCCATCAAAACTAAACTAGGATTTCTGATATTGTATATTCACAATGAATTTTGCTTGTGTTCAGTATACAGACCATGCTTCAATTGCAGAAATCACTCACTGAATCATCAGGATGGAACAGATGCAAGAAAATTGTGATTTTCTTGATGAGAAAAAAAAAAAAAAAGGCACTGGATCAATTATTCACTGCAAATTACACACTTGGCTACCATGATCATTATAACCCCTTCACATCCTGTTACTCTACACTCCATTATTTCTGCTTACCCCTATGGAGCCTGCCCTTTTACCTTCTTGACACACCTCCCTTTTCTAGCTGTCAAACAGACTATTTCAATCCCTGTTTAAAGGATTTCTTATTTCTCCTTTGTGTGCTGCCTGTATCCTGCCATCCCTATCTCTCCCCCTTGCAGCTCCATCAGAGTGGTGGCTTTCATGCCTAAAATGGTGGGGGAAATGCTAGTTTAAAAACCATCTGGCTTCTATTCACAGGGACACTATTGAAAACCAAACTGGTTTCTTAAAGCTCCTACTGAAGTAGGAGAAAAAGTAGTAGAAAAGTGTTCTTTCTCCCCCCTCTGCTTTTAAACTGAGGGATTTTTTATATTTTTTTCCCAAAGTCTTCAGACTGGTTCTTGAAACTGCTGCTGTCATGCAGGAGCCTTGTATGGCTTCTATAATGAATAGCACAAATAATTTTTAGTGAATCCTTCCTTTATCAGCAGAGCTCAGCACAAGAAAGGATTATGCATGGTGAATTTGATATAGAGGACACAAAGGTACTGGCTTATGGGATAGTTGTTAATTGTTGGGGCTTATTAACGATATTTCTTCAATTCACCATTCAGCTGTCAAGGGTGCCTTTGTCAGTCTTGTACAAAGAATCTAAATATTATCCTCTCTGTCACTGTGAGGTGTGGCAGTATCACCCTTTCTGTTTAATGTTTAACCAACAAATTCAGGTGACTTGGCCAAAGCTGGGCAGGAAGGAAATCTAGGACTGAAGAAAAAGCCAAGGAGACTTACAACCTATGCCAGCACTTTAAGCATCGGATGCCTTGTCGTCACAAAGCACAGAAGAGCTTGCTCTACTGCAGTACTCCAGCTTTCATAATATCTCAATCTGCTTCGTGCTCTAAGGCATTAATTTGCTTTTTTAACAATTCCTGTCACTGGAGAGGAGGTGGAGGCAAAGACATTTAAAATGTTTGTGTTGAACCCTGAAAAAATGCTAACTTTCACTTTGATAGTTTTCTGCCTATTTTCCAGTAAATTAAATCTATATAAATTCTATCTATTACTTAAGTCCAGACTTGGGCCTATTTCATCAATAGATGTTATAGATGTTTCATATGGCCTGTGGGAGAGTCCAAAGGTCATTGTTTTGGGGCACAACAGTGGTGGAGCATTGAGTTCCACCTTCAAACCCAATGACGTCCTTTGATGTCTGGATCAGACAGACCTGGTTTACAAGAGGAACTTCAGCAGCCTCATCTCTGGAACAAGATCCCACGTGATGGTGATCAGAATGGCTTATGCAGGGAATGTAACCAAAGGAATCCTCCTTTGAATGTTATTCCATTTTTCCTTGACCCAGTGATCCGCTCAGGGCATACTGAAGGTATTTAATCCAGATACTGACTGGATATACCTTTGTGGTAATGTGAGATTGCATAACCGGCTCCCTCCAAGGGAGTGATGCATTTCAGTCTGAAGAGAGAAGACGCAACATACTTTGTTGAAATAAAACAGTGAACTAACAAAATTCAATGGTAAATGCAGCAGTGATTTAACAAGATGTGACAGCGAGCTGCACTAGATTATTTACTGCACAGGGAATAGGGTGACACAGAATCATCAGGGATACCCTCCTGTTGGGCCATGAGGTTCAGAAGAGACTTTCTCAGAGAAGTATCTGGGTGCACCTGCATCCCCTTCTAGTCCCCGACTTGGTCAAAAGTTTACTTCTAAGGATTTATATGTGCACAGCCAATCCTTTCTATCCCTTACCTCAGATTTCAAAGCATAGTGTGCCATTAATCACTTACCTAGGATCAGATGCAGCAAGGAGTCTCAGCCTCAAGAGTAACGCTGAGAGGCCTCCTTGTTCCAGGGCAGAGCCCACTGCAGTGCAGGAGAGCTCAGTGTCTCCCAGGCTGCCCACTAAATATGGAGTAAGATGATGGAATTATGTTTGCATAGCAGCAAGACATCTGGGTCATTATTCCAGACAGCTTTTGGCTACCACGTTGCCAGCCCAGTTATCAATCTGTCTCCAGTCATCACAGCCCCCACGGTGGTTATGGTTTAAGCGGTTGGGGGGAGCACACCCTCTCACCATCTTCAAGCTTAAAAAGATGGAGTAACTTGTGATCTTTATTAATTCAGTCTTCTCAGTCTGGGTGCTCAGACTGGCTCATTACTGTAAGGGAAACAAGTCTGAATTTAGTCTATGGAAACAGAAACTGTTGTGATCCTGCACGGAAAGAGTGGAGTAGAAGTAGGCAATAACATCCTTGCAGCAGAAGAGCATCGAGAACCTTAGTTTGGATTTTCCTTTACTTGAAGTTAAGCTCATTATATCTGAGACTTCGCCTGATTTCATCGGCTTCAGATAGAAAAAAAAAACTTGGTGTCTGTTCCCTCTGTCTAACCTATTCTAGCCTGCTAATACAGGCAAACATGTCTTGCTATCTGAAAGCAATAGAAGTAATAGGACTTCCAGCTTTACTTGAATTAAATAGACATTATGCGTGTTATGGTGTTCCTTAACTTTGACAGAAAACGTAAAACAAACAAACAAACAAATCATATATGTGTTTTTCAGAATTTGATTCAGTAAAGTCTGTGAGAGCATGTCTAGTTTAACCATAAGAGTAATTTTTAAATCATTGGAAGATGGTTGTCTAAAATGACCGCCCCTTACATCCAGGGTTTTTTCATCTTTCTGAAAAAATTCTACAGAAATCATTAATTCTGTATCAAACAATCTGGAGAATTAAGACATTCTATAATCTTTTGCGATTTCTGTTTTTCTTGTATAAGAGAATGTCATTATGAAACAACCTTATTTTCAGACAACTCTAATCTTTTGAAAAACACTTCTCCAAACTTTTTCCTATTGATTAACTCTGCTAATCCTATAAACAAGGTATTCAAAACCTCCATTGACAGAAGCTAACTGATTGTAAAGTGAACTGAGACCACTTCCAAAATTTACTATTATATTGCAGGCCTTGCTGTCTGAGCAATGGGGTAAATATCTAAAGTTCTCCAGCTAAGATGTCTATCAGAAAAAAAGTTTTGGATAAACCCTGTAGGAATACCCAGAAAAATCCCTCTGAAACTGTCATGAGGCATAAAGGCAATCACCAAATACAGTGTTTTGTAGGCATGTCTGTAGTGTAAGCTTCAGCCATGAAGCTCATCCAGTACAGAGAGAAAAGAGGAGATTATTTGTATACTCAGTCCAAAGGCAAAAAAAATTTCAGCTGATCCAAAGGGCAACATAACGATACACCTAAAGAGAAAAAACAACAACAACGACAACAACAACAATGACAACAACAACAACGACAACAACAACATCAACAACAAAAACAAACAACAAAAAACCAAAAACCAAACCCAAACCCAAACCCCACACCCTTAAAAAACAAAACAAAACAACAAAAACCAGAAATACCCAAAACCAAACCAAACCAAACCAACCAAACAAACAACCAAACCCAAAAGAAACAAACAAAAAAACCATACGTTGGATAGGATTGTTTTTGTTCTTCACCTCCTACTGCCCTGCTAATTCAAAAGGAAAACTAAAAAAGAAAAGGACTAGTTGGCTTCACTGAATATACAGCCAGTAGTGAGCACAGACACAGCAAGTCAAATATCACACCAACGAGGAAATATTCCTGGCCAACTCTATGAGGAAAATCTCAACCCACAGCAACAATTTTAGAGAATAAGGTATTTTGCAGTGCCCAAGAAGTCAAAACTTAAGATTTACAGTAAACATCTTTCATCTCCATTGATACCTTGCTTATTATATAGGTAGCTAGATGCTAACTATATATATGCTAAAACTCCTTTGCAAAATCTTCTGACAGCTGTGATCCATGCTCAGGGAGACAGCCACATGCAGCCACAGGTAAGTCAGCTTTTCTTCATGGAACTGCTTTACCTCTTTTACAGTCTGGAAAACATAGCCACCCAAGGGGTTAAAAGTCTGTGCTCAAGGTCACGCAAGGTGAAATCCAAAGGCCTGAAGGCTTTCTTCATCCTGTGTGTACCACTCAGTCCCTGTGTTGACTGTTTAAAGGGATCTTCGGGGAGATGGAAGCTAGCCACTGCATCTAGGGATGAATACGTCAATGACAGCAGGAGGACTGAATGTTTTCATCTCCTCTCTAATCACCAGGGCACAGCCACCAGTTTGCACACACAGGAGTACCTGCATCGCTTCCTTATCGATGTTCCGATCATGTGAGTCTTAAATCTGCTGGAATGACAGCTCAAGGCTGATGTATGAAATAGTACTTAAAAAGGCTGCAGATGGGGGATAGAATGTCTGTTCTTTAAGTGTGTGTATATATATTCTTTCCTCCATTGAATACATTTTTGAAAAGCCCTGTGTTTGCTGTGCTAACTGTTGCCAGATGAGCAGCATGAGCGTGGCAGAAAATCAGTGTTTTACAGTTAAAGAAAAAAAAAAAACACGACAAAATAACAGGTCAGTCCACTACCCATTAGCTTGAATTAGAGAATTCTTTTCTTAAAATACATATATATGGAGAGTAGTGGAGGGGGAAAATATCTGGACATGTGCTTTATATTAGTTTGCTGATGGCGACAGGTGCATTTGTCAGGCCCCAGGGAGCAACTCCGTTAGATCCACTTTATTAATTGAGCAGATTACCCATTTTACGAGATTTATTACCTCCTCCTCCCCCTGCCTCCCTGCTCCCTTTTCTTTGATATTCTATGGCTAAAGAAGGGAAAGGGAAAATAAACTTCTTTTTGGTTTTATCAAGTTATAATTAAGCATGAGGGGAGTGGAAGAATCTAACAGTAATGCAGAGGGTGCATAACAGTGACAAGGTCAATTATCTCCTGATAATTCTCACAACAGCAAGTATTAATAATATGAATAATATTAATTGAATGTGAGTTTATAGAGTTTTAATTCCTATTTTAAAATTTTCTTCCACATAGTGCAGACAGGATGGTGCATGCAAGTGGGAGGTTGAGTTAATGACCTCCAGCCCTATAGATTTCATACTAGGCTGAGCCTCCTTGTAGTATTTGCTGCCTGTCAGGATACCCGGAATGAAGAATACAGCAAGCAGGAAAAGGAGGCTGGGGAAAAACCATTTGCCCAGGATTCTGGATGCTTTCCATGCTAAAGTGCTGAATGGGCTCCTTCTGTACCAACTTTGATCGAAATACCATTTCAAACCTTCCAGTCTGAGATACTCTGGACACATGGTTTCTTCCAGGGGTTTTGACTCAGCTGATCAAAATCCAACTCTCATTTGAGGTACATCGCAATAAATCTAGAATAGCTGCAATGTGACCAGATTCCTTAGCGCAGCTCAACAGACCTGTTCTGGCACCCCTCTGGAAACTCCACCTCAGGAATGGTCGTAGATGTGAGCAGACAGCTTTTATTAATCTCAATTTTATTTAGCTCACAAGCTCTTCCTGCTATTACTTATACCTTAAACTCCAGGTCATATATTTGGGAAAAATTGTTTAGTTTTGTAGGACATTGCCAAGACAGGGTTCTATTTTAGTTTTACCTGGTGACCCTATATAGCAACAAGTATAAATTAAGAGTCTCTTGTATTTTATTATGTCCTTACTATGCATTCACAGAATACTAATAAAGCCAATTAGATCTTCCTTGAACCCATTTCATTCATTTTTCACAGTGAAGCCCAGTGTGTTTACCAAGTAATATTGAATTTGAGATTTTCCTGGAAAAGCTCATGCTTTTTAAATTACCTCAATCTGTGTTTTATTCTAGGTAGAATCACAAGGACCAAGCACAACTAACTAGCCAAAAGTCAATATATTTTGTTTTTGCTCCAGAGAAACTGAATAAATAATACAGATAGTTAGATTGCCCACTGCCTCAAGCATCCATTTTTCATTGAAAATTTATGATCTAAGTACACAAGACATTGTGAATACACAAAAAAGGCCAGTAATCCTGAGTCTCTGGAAGACAACAAAAAAATGTATCTATATCCATAAAATGTGCTCTCTTGTGAGGGCAAGATTCATAGGGTGTTGTGTGCACAATGCAGCACAAATATTGACTAGTAAAAAGACTGTTTACTGCTGAAGAGATGGGAGACTTATTAGTGGCATAACAGAACCATAAGCTGGCCTCCTCCAGAGGCACAGAAGTCTGTAGCAATGAAAATGACGTCTGAGAAGGATTCTGCCATCTGTAAGTTTGAACTCTGGAAGGCTTTGGGAGGAAAGAAAAGCACGACATTGTTCTGAAACCCTGATGAAAAAGTTCCTATGAAGGAGAAGCAAGCACTTGGGAAATAAATGCAACATAATCAGGAAATACTTTTGTTTTCTGATAGAGCATGGCAGTTAGTGAGGAAGAAAAAGTCTTTTATTTTTTGCTTGTCTTTTTACTTTTAAATGCCACATTTTTATTTCCCGTGGGAATTATAAAATATAAATTTACATTTTGACAATATAGCACTATGATAAACAAAGTGTCCCAATGATTATGTTGGGGCCATTTTCCCCCCAGCTCTAACCCTTGTGAATTGAGAAGTGTGATATGGTGAGTGACAGCAGTCTAGGGACAGAGTATTAAAATTTGAAGCCTGCAAGTCGTGTTCAATAAAAATACATCAAGGGGGATGAAACCTTTACAATTCACTAGCAGATTTTACTCTACAATTTTCAAAAGGAAAGTAGCAGGGGTCTCAATCAAAGCATGTTGAAATGTTCCATCAAACACATCTCTACAAAATGTAGCCTGACAGTGCCTGCTTCCATTTCCTATCTTCTCACTTAAATTGGTAACACACGTGTAAATGATGTTTATTTTATTGTAAATAGAGTGTTGTCTCTGTCCTCTAACATCACGGCTCTGTGTTTGCACCCTTGGTGTCTCCTTTAACTGCTGTATGCAGTATTCTGCAATACACATTTATTAAGGCTGGAATGGAGGCCTCTGGACAGCTGTTCCATCCCCCTGCATTGTGGTAGGATTGACTTCACAGACTTTTTCCATCCGTAATAACTGGGTATAACACCCTGCCCTGAATATTATTTCCTTGTTTACACAAGCTTTTTCTGGTGTTTTATTCCATTGCCTGAACTCTTCCTCTGAGTCTAGTTAAAGATTTTCTCCATATTCAACATTTAAGTTTTGAACTGAACTGTAATGCAAAATGTCCTCCTCTGTCCTTGCTGAGAAACAGAGGAAAAGTTGTTCTACCTTTTCATATTTGCCTTAAGAAATGTGTAGCGTGCTCTGTGCCCCTTGTCACCCACTGTGAAAGAGAGACAGGTGGATGGAGGTGAGGTGGGGCTGCCTGGTTGCTCTGGAGATGTCTTCACCAGCGACACCCACATCAAGAAAGTCACCACGATCCCATGTATTTCTGACTTCAGAAAACTTTTGGCAGCACAGAAAATCTGTGTTTCTTTAGAGAGATCAGACCAGCAGTGTGTCTAGCGTCACCTTCTCCCTCAGGTTACCAGTTCCTTGACAAGAAGCAGTGGGCACCTGTATCCCAGGGAGACAGCTTCTTCTGGAGGATGTTCGGTACCTCAGCTGGTGCCCAAGTGTGTCTGCTAGGTCACATTTTCAGATCTTTGGTCATTGTGTACTGATGGTTCACCTCCATCTTAAACACCTACCCTGAGAGCAAAAGGTTTTTTATATGTATGATGGTATTCTCTGTTTGTGATTTATTTTACAGGAGAGGACATGCGTTTTTTAGCTGCCCAAGGGGTGCTTGTCCCAGCAGCAGGAATGCAGCCAGCTATGCACACGGCTCCTGAATGAGTGTTTCCATATGCCCTTCACTGTTGTGATGTTCAGCTTTGCGTTTCCATGGAATTTCCTTGTGATTTCAGTGAATGTAACAAGAGTAAGAAATACCCAAACAAACACTGGAGAAGGAGGCAGGAAGGAGCAGCAGAAACCCCCCAGCGTCCTATGGGGACTGTCAGTCTGGAACAGATGCCCACACTGCTCTCTGTCAAGAGGATCACTCTGGGGAAGATACCCATGAGAAGTACCCCACTTCAGAGGAGATGGCTATTCCTGATGTCGCCTGGAATCAAAAGACAAAACTTTCCAAACAATGTTAAGAGTGGTAACATGAAAAACAATTCTTCAATGAAAGGTTTCAGGTTCACGAAATATGGATACGCGCACACGTGGTAAAGGATTCTTGCAATTCTTTTAAGGTTAATTAATTAGTATATCTAGCAGATACATCCAATAGGAGATCAGTTGCCCCAGTAACCTACCCTTGGGTCAGCCCCTCCGAGTTGGTCCAGGGGATTCTTTGCTCTATTTCTTGCCAGGTCTCTCAAGTTCTGATGGAAAACAAGATGTGCCTTTCAGAAATTCTCTTCTTAAGGATAAGACTAAACAGAATTTCGAAAATGTGTTAGAAAGGGTTAGTTTATTATTCTAAGATGTGACAAAGGGCAGGAAAAGTACCAGAAACCATACAACTACATATTAAAAATCTACAAAGCTACAAATATATGAAAAACCTAAAAATCTTCAGGCATCACTGATATGATACTGATACTGACTATAATCCCTGGGCAACTTAGGGGTGGGTAGAGGAGTCTGAAGACTCTGGGAAAGCAAAAGGAGACAAGCTGCCTTAAAGTTTGTCTCTTTTGTTTCTCACTACCCAAATCTATTTTAATTGGCAACAAATTAAGTTCATTTTCCTGCCTGCTTTGACCGTGACAGTAATTGATAAGTGATCTCCCTGTCTTAATCTCAGCCCACAAACTTTATTTCTGCTGTTTTTTCTGCTTTCTGCCACCATGCTTCTGATGGGTGGTGGGGAGTGAGCATCTGGGTAGGAGTTTGCCACCTAGACAAGGTGAACCCATGGCACGGAAAACAAAAAGCCAGAAATCTGCCAGATAGGATTTTCAGCTGTAAGATCTTCTCAGGGGGTTTTTTGTAGGCTATAAAGGAATAATTTAGGCCGCTACAAAGAAGTTAAGCTGGAGCATAACCTGATCAGCTCTGTACACCCATTTTAACCTGTTAATTCATTCCTCATTGGTTTAGTATCTGGTTCTATGAATATTTCTGTTAATAACTTCACACACATGAATAGACCCATTTATCACAACTAAAGAGACTGGAAGGCTCTCAGATGTTTGCATGGGAGGGTTGTTTGACTGTAGAAGTGAGTTTCACACAGGTTTTCTGGGTAATGTCCTCTATGACATTAACCCAAAGGCATAAAAGGTCAGGAAGGTGAGTATGTGAAATGGCACCTAGATGTCTTTAAAAATACAAACCTAAGTCATTCATACTGGCAAATTCTGCCGGGTTAAAGAGTTTAGTAGGCTAAGATTTCCAAGGTAGCTCCTAATTTGGCACTTAAAGAAAACTGAGATGCTTGAAATGAAAATAGTATCTAAATCTAAACTTAAGTAGAGGTGTTATCTTGGGAATTTGGCAACAAGATATTTGACAATATAGCAAATCTAGATATTTTACACTGCACTGATATTTCACAATAAAGCAAATGTTTGTATTTTTGCGTCCATTCACCAAGGTGTAGGTGGCCCAACTCTTTAGGACTCCATTAGTTATCTATGCTCAGATGTTATCTAGTGCCAGAAACTCTTCCTCCCTTCTGCTCTGACTGTGCCAAGCAAAATTAATCAGAGGACTGCAGTTAGCCTGACCTATTTTCACTGGACCTGTGGACACACAGAGGAGGTGAAAAACCACAGTAAATGTAGGTGCTGCAGGCCTTGCCGTGAAAAGAGAGCGGTGTGTGAGACTCGAAACGCCTGTCCATGTTTTCCTGCCACGACAAATTACATTTCAATACTTAACCTGTGATCTAAACCCTTCTGCCATCTAACCCAATATCCTATAGGCAATGAATGGCCTGAAAGAGTCCAGAACCAGAACGTGCACAGGTCAATACGTCCCCAATATTGCCTGTCTTCATTCAGTGCAGAGCCTTAACACCTAGAGTGTTTACATCTTTTTCTATCCCTTAAAAAGGACTTTCATTAATTTGTCTAATCATCTCTTGAAACTGCTTGATGCAGTTAGCATCCACAAGTTACTGTGGCAACAAGTTGCACAATTAATTCTGCTTTATATAAAAGTCCTTTCCTTTGTTTGCTTTTAGAGCTTCACATCTGATAATTCTTTTTGACTACCTATAATTTTTGTGTCATGAGAAAAGATAAATACTCATTTGTTATTATTCTTCTTCATAATTTAGAGACCTCTTTCAATCTTTTCAGACTTCTTTTTGTCTGAGCTTTGGGCTATTTAATGTCTTCATGTACAGAAAAAGTTCTATATGTTCAGTCTTGCCTGCATTTTCTATTGGTTACTTTATTCTTTCTGAGAAGCAGAAGGACAAGAAAGAAGGTACTGACATGGATGTTCCATATAAGAGACTGAGGATTTTGTTGTTGTTTTTATTTATTTGTCATCGGTTCCTGATGTACTGTTACAGAAATACCAACATAAGTGCTATTGTAGATGCAGTTATGCCAGCATAAACTGCTTTGTGATACATGGCAAGGGAACAAGTCACACTAGGATCAAGGAGAAACATTATAAAAGTCAAAGTGAACTCAATATAAGGGCTGAAATGTATCAGAAAGAACAATAATAGCAATGATTCCTCTCTACCTGAAATAAATTGTACCAATAGTTCCGTGCTTAGAGTCTGTGTTCATATCAGCCATAAACCAGAGCCACCCAGAAAAATGTTTTAGTGTATGCTTGACTTTGACCTGTGAATATTTCTACAGATACTCCTTTCATTTTGCTGGGAGCACTCATCTGCTTTTCATCTGTACACATGCTTTTTTGGGTCAGGGCCCAAAGCATTTGAACAAATATTTATCAGATATTTCACAGATTTTTTTCAGCTCTACTGGGAGATAGATTTGTTACACCCCTTCATGTTCTTGTGCCAGGGGTGAAAATGAGCCTTTTCTCTTATACTTTGAAAAAGAACTGATTTATCTGATTGGAACCAGGAGCCTGAATTTTAAGCACATTAGCAACTCAGTTCTGTGTCTGGTCTGTGCACACAATAAGGAGATTTGTATTTGAATAGTGCAAAGCTTTTCATCCTTGTGGCTTACTGCACAGGTGTAATCCCTAACAGAATGGATTAATTTTACAAGCTGGAGTCTCTAAACCCTAAATAAGGCAGTGGGTAGCATTTATGGCTGCCTACATGGACGTTGCCATTCCGAGCCAAGACTCGTACTTAGGCTTGGTGTGACCCCAGACTGATATTCCCTTGTCTATGTGCAACTTATCTGTTAGCTCTCCAAGATGAAGCTTGTTAAAAATCCCATCTCTTCTTCCATCACAGGATATTTTTGTTGTTGGAGGGGTGCCCTGAACTCGTGATTCTGCCACAGTCCTGCTAGGGTGAGAGCTAGTGGCCAAGACAGGCTTAACATGCATTGCAAACAGGCTCTGTTTTGCCTACAAGTAGAGGGTTGAACCTGAGGTTTCTCTATCATTGTTCCCTAAATTTCAACTCAAACCTAAATCTAAAATTAAGCTGACGTAACATGAGTGCAAAGTGATTTTTGAACACACCTTCATTTAGCATTTCATATGTAGTGGAGAAAGTAGCATGGATTAGTTACTTTTGCCTTCCATGGGAAACTCGATGCATTTGAAATGTGTTGCCAGACTCTTGGACAATTACAGAAATGTATATGTAACTTACACACTGAGACTGATTTTTGGCACCCCATGGCTCATGTGGAGTGAAATTCTGGCCCCTGTCTACCTATCCAAAGTATAATGAAAGTAATAGTCTTGTGTATTCCACGATTTATTAATGATTTAGGACTACATTCATATGTTAGCCCCAACTGCCAAGCATACAGGCTATATTTTAGCACTCATCTGCTGATTTCCTTTCACTTAGTCAATCATTCATCTGCCTTTAAAATGTTTTTAATATCCCTCCCTAGAAGACTGTAATCCTAGGAGATCCTAGGAGATCCTAAATCCTCCCTAGGATATTTTATTCTCTCTGTAGGAGGAGATATTTATATTGGTATTGAGTGACCAAGCTAGTCGTTCCTTGTGATACCCAGCATTCCTCACACTGGGGCGATACTTTTAAAAGCTTTCAAGTTTTTGCTGAAGTTTTCTCATTGTTTAATGATATAAACAGAGTTTCAATCTTATTTACTGATTTTTAAAAGTGTTTTGTTGAAGATGGGTTTCTTTTGAACAAAATGTATTTTGTTGAATTCGATGTTCCTGTTACTTTCCAGCCATCATTAGCTTGTTCTTTTGCTCATTAAAACAGGTCTAAATGCTCTCTAAGCAGTTTCCATGGATGTATTCATACAGGCCCTCTTATTCTACTTACCTTCTCTGGCTAGCAGTAATTTGCAATGCTTTATTTTTTTATTTAGTTATTCATTTGCTGTTATTATTTTCCATCAAACCTTAACAGATTTTACACTTGCGCTGTTGCTGGGCTATTAGAAGACAGCCATGAGCCCTTGTTCCAGTAGAAAATTTTACCTCGTTGTTGATGAAAGCTGGAAATAAAACTGTTGCTAGGATTCAGCACAGTGAAATGGGGTGACAAGACTGGGGACATTTTAAAACAGAGGGCTTAGGATATTGCCACAGGATTTTAGCCAGCTTGATTACTTTCTGAGCAATGATGTAATGGTGGCACACTGGACTAAAAGCAATTTTTTTTTTTTTTTTCTGTCTAATGTCTCATATACTGGTTTTCAAAGTGAGGAGTTTCAAAAGGTTACATTACAAACAGAATTAATCATTTGGAGCTGAGGTATGATAGCCAAGGAGCTCGTTTTCATCCTCTTTTTAAAAAGAAATCACCTGATTTACCTCTCAGCTATCTTTCCTTTCACTTAAATTTAAGGTGTCATTTACTTTTCCCTCAAAAAGCACAGATCTTCTTTTCTGCTTAATTTCCTGTGACTCTCTAGGGGGATGTACTGTAAAGGGAAGAACATTTTTCTGGTTTTGGGTTTGGTTGTTTGGTTTTTTTCGGGGGGGGGATGGTGTTGGTTTTTTTGTTAGTTTTTTTTTTTGCTTGATTTGTTTTGTTTTGGGTTTTTTTTTGGGTTGAGCTTTTTTTCCGTTTTATTTTTGTTTTGGTTTTTGTTGGGTTTTTTGTTGCTTTCTTTTGTTTAGTTTCTTTTTTATTATTGTTAGTATTTGTTTTTCTTTTAAAATCCGTGATGTAATGATGATGAGGCTGGAATCTGGTGACAACTCTCGTGGGACTTAATGTCAAAGTTTGGAATTGCTGATTTCCCAGTGCAGGAAAAAAAGCTAGACAGATGATAGATAGATGGATGAATGGATAAATGGATAGATGGATGGACGGATGGACGGATGAATGGATGGACGGATGGACGGATGAATGGATGGACGGATGGACGGATGGACGGATGGACGGACGGACGGATGGACGGATGGACGGATGGATGGATGGATGGATGGATGGATGGATGGATGGATGGATGGACGGAGGGAAGGATCGATAGATAGCCAAGCCTTAAACATCAGCAGAAAAAAATAATTTGACAAACTTAGAACTACAAGTAATAGCAATTCATAGCTGTTGGCTTCATGACTTTCATGGCAGAACAAGGTCAGGAAGGCAACTGGAGCAAGTCAAAAACAGAAGGTATCTTCTCTTTGAAAGCTGATATTTTCAACAGAATTTAATGGTTGTGGCATTGACTGAGTTGACAGCTCCAAAACAAGAAATCTTAAAGTAACCCTGACAGTCCACCTACACTACAGATGCAGAACTGCCAAAGGGACCAATCACAGAAAGGTTGTTTCCCAGCCCACCTGCTAACAAACCAGTTTCAATCTGTACTACAGACAGGAATTTCACTAGGATTAGACTCAGGCACTGCTACAAATTAGACATGGCCAAGGTTGAGCTCAGTGACAGTGCATGGTTATTGTTGTATTTATCATCTTGAGCTGCCGTGGCAGAGGACTTGATTGTGTAGAACTTGTGGCCCCTGCGATGCTGATGGTCACAGAATCGCTCAAATGCAAATCTTCTTCAGGCTTCTGGAACCCTTGCCTCCAATTTTAAAATTCAAGTCTTAGAAAAGAAAATATAGTATATATATAGATATATGTGTGTCTGTGTGGGTGTGTGTGTGTATGTGTGTGGGTGTGTGTGTGTGTTATATACTGGCATATTTCAGTGCCCTGCTGGAACATTCAGATTTGTACAAAAGGAAGCTTTTCCAGCCTTGAATTATATTCATATTCAGGGCTTTCTTTTTTTTTCAACTCACAGAAACAAAAGGCAAAATTATGTGCAGTATACTTATCACTCCCTGATTGTGTCTTTCACAAGGTGCCTGTGTAAGATATGTACTGGTGGATACCAACAAAGAGTTGAAGCCGGAGCTCAGCCTCTGGGGATCCATATTCTTTATTCATAAAGCCATAAACTTATTATTTTGTAACAGTCCTCACTTATTCTTTGCAATCTGAACTTATTCTTTGTGAAGATTTCGTGTTTATTTTCTGGCTTTAGAGAAGATGAAATTTCTTCCGAGAATTTTAGCTCCTGTTTGAAAATGAAGATTGACATCAAACTTTCCCATTGTGCATGTTTTTCTGTTGGAGTCATGACATCTCACTTTTAGAAGAGATTTTAAACAGAGTTCAGTTATTAAATATGAACTTTTAGTTTTTACATATGTAAATTTCCACATTTTCCGGAACGACTGTTATTTTTACCTGGAAATTAATTATAAATACCCAGAAAATGATGCTGAAAATATTCTCTTTTGGAGTTACTGATTCCAATGGCAATAATAAGAATGGTCTTTGATGCATCTGTACCCTGTAATTTTCATTAGTCAGATGAAAAGATGAAAGATCAGACTGTAATATCAGTTACGTCAGTGAAGCTTCATTGTTTTCCTCTTCTGTGTCTCTTCTCAGAAAGCAAAACAAATCCCAGCATCTGATTTTCTATCTTGTCTTTTCCTAAAGATTGCCTAAAGTTCCATAGCCATCTGGGCACCCTCGTCTGTGTCATATTTGTTCTCTTGTGGAAAGAGATTCAGATTTTATGTAAGCCATCTCCGTAGAGGGAAGTCCTGCTACCTGTTAGCACAATGCCTGATTCTTCAAAAAATTAAACATAATACTGCGTCTTTAATGTCGCTCACTGAATTACAAATTGGGGAGCTGGCACTTCTCTCATTTTATTCATCCTAATTACAATTGCCCTGTCACTGAGATGCCAGTCTGACTAAGAGCAAATCAGGTAGTGACTCCCCAGGGTCTTCTTTGTAACGAGAAGGCTGTCTCTAGTGGCTTCAAAATGACAATTTCCTCTCTTTTACTTCAAAGTAGAGTGTTTCCCCTGGACAGTTTCACATTTGATTATTTTCACTAGCCTCTCTGTCTTGAGCTGCTTGATTAGCATCTCAGTCACCTAAGAAATTAGACTAAAGTTTGTGCCTTGGAAGGAAAAAAAAAAAAAAAAGAAATGAAAGGCAGAGGAAAAAAAAAAATAAAAAAGGAGAAATTAGTGAAAAGTTATCTTTCCAGCAGGGAAGGAGTTGAAGGTACAAGAGAAATGAAGGTCTGATAAAGTTTTGCTGCCTGAAGCTGTATCTCATCTGAAGGCAGGACTGGCTTCTTGTTTAGGAAGTATATAATTATTTACCTTCAGAAATTTTAAAGAGACTGTTAATTCATACTCCTGTTAGACGCTTTGATTCCAGTGTAGGAGTGTCACCATGGATTCAGTTGCATGGTAGAGAACCTAAGACTTCAAGCTGCTGATTATATTCTTTCTATTTGGCCATTCTAATACAAAGATAATATAGCCGCACCAGTTGGAGAGACGCTCCTGTACAAATACCATGGTGGTTTAGTGTGCGAAAAACAGAAGTCAGCCAAGATACCTAGAGCACACGAGCCTTTCTGATACTGAAACTCATGGTTCTGTCTCATCGAACTACCCGATTTGTCTGTCTTTCCAGTGCCAGTGACACCTGCCAGTCTAGTTCCTAGACATCAGGTACAAGGATTAACATAGCATAAGTGCTGTCCAAAGAGACAGCAAGTGGTCCTCTCTTTCATGAATCACTGGTATGCCTGCGTTCATTAGGACTGCCTTTGCTTCTTCCCTTTCTCCTACATGATGCAGCCAGGACAGAGTTAGCACTTTATCTTAAGGTCCCTTGCACAAGCACAGTGGAGGGAGCCTCGTTGAAACTCCACAGCAATGAGCAGATTTTTTTTTTTTTTTTTCCCATAGCTCTAATAGTTACTGGTTTGGGTTTGCATTGAGAATCATCACACCATGTTGTTTATATTTCTGTACATTTCTTTTCACCACCCAAAAGATTTACAAAAATAAGTCTGGAAGAAGTCTGGTTAATATCCTGCGCGTGTCTCATCCTAAAGAGAAAGATGGAATAATTTGCAGTGTCCAGTTGCACTTGATCAGATGATTACTGTCTTTCCATCTGGTTGTAAAACATTCCCACCTTTCACTAATTCGTCTAAATTTCTGCTGTTCCAGTCAAACTGAAATTTATTACTGCCCACTTACCCTGATTTACTTCTGAAATTATTTGCATGGCTTCTGTCAATGCTATTTGCATATTTTTATTATGAATTGTGCCTATTTGGGGGCAGATTTGATTTACGAGTGTTTGGCATGCTATGCCCAGTTATTTAGTTTTCATTTCTGATTTGCACAAAGGGAATGAGAGAAGTAGTAATTCTTTTTCTCTTGACGCAGAATATGTGCAAGACCAATAACACTTGAATAAGAAATTATTGTATATTGTTTTGTTCTGGTTTTAGGGTTAAATTCTCAAATGTAAACAATTACATGTCTTGTCAAGCCTTTATAGCAAATCAAAATTATTCTTTCTTATATTCAGCTCAGCTCAAAACCAGTATAGAAACTTGAAGAGAAAAATGTAATCACTGAAACAAATGCGAGTAAGGCAGGAAAACAGCACCAACTTGAAAAACCTTTTCTTTCTGCTGTAGTATCTTCATCCTTACCAAAAAGAAGAGATATATGTTCCTCAGTAGAGATACTATGAAATACTGTTTGGTGTACCTTTTACTTTCTCTTTTTGCAACCTAATTTTTATGTTAAAACCCACCTTTACTCACAGAAAAATGAGGCAATAATTCTTTCTACTTAAATTCTTCTACAGTTTCATATATTAACCACTTTTCTGACTATTTTTCCACATATTTTTTGGGGCAGATGGGTGAAAGGTATCTACGTCTTATTTCTCCTCCTTGAAGTCAACTTTTAAATTTTGTTTCACTGACCAGAAGACCAGAAAAAATATCCAGAAAAATTTTGAAATTTCTTGAATAGGTGCTGACTCTCACAGTCCAGCTTTTTTGACTCAGGAGATGGTTTTGAGATCAGAGACTTCTGGTAACAGAGGTAGAAATTGTGTAAGACAGCATGGTTTCTACTTCATGACTGCTCCGTCCTACAGAGTTTTGTCTCAGACACGTGAAGGACTGTCACGTGAGATCTACATTCACACCGACTTGTATATAGTGACAGAAACAGTTCGAATTGGCACTTTTAACAGGGTAAATCATGCAAATACGGGGGTGGAATTCACAGAATTTACGTGTAACCACCTCAGAGTTAGGCCTTTAACAAAAACCACAGAATTGTAAGGAACTGGAGTCGAAGGAGATGCATTTCTGGAAAGTAAGTAATATCATCTGTTATAGAGAAATATCTTAGTCTGATTGCAAGTCTCACTACTCTTAAACAAGCACAGGGAAGTATTCCCAGAGGAAAGCTGTAATTAATAGTTCAGCCTCTACTAAATTAGGTAGAATAGAGTGTATTCTGTGTAGTGTACTGTAATCACTTGATGTAAAAATATAGTTACTTCAATAAGCTTAATTTAGGTCGAATTGCAATAGCACTCATACTACAAAACTTTGTGGCAAATACTAGGCTTTTCCTTGCTGCACAGTCAAAGAATGAACAATTGCTGGAAAACTGGTTTTTATCCTCTGTAAACCAACACCTTGTTGAAGTAAAATAATATTATTATGTTTTATACGTGACGATGGAGTATACACATCTCATATTACTCAGTGAACTTGTACCTGAAAAATAAGAGCAAAATCCAAGTCACTTAAATACCAGTATTATGCTGAATTCAATAAAATGTCCCTTTTTAGAAATCACCTTTCCATGGTGTATAGAGAACCCTGCCATCCTGCAGACCAACCTAACGTGATCCAGGACCAAGGACAGTTTCATAAAGAGGTATTTGTTTTGGGATTCTTTCAGCCTGAGACTTTTGTTCTGTTCTGTCCCTGCTCTTATTCCTGTGTTTGAGATAGATTTTGGTCTCAGAAATGGCTCCTAGAGAGATGTGCACTGCTAATGCAAGTTTTGCTTGAGGTTTCCTAATCATTTCTCCTACTAGAGGAAACCACTGGTAGGGAATGGATGAGTCTTGTTCCTCTGAGGAGTGCAGGATGTGGTTCTGACACCTATTTCGCTTGTGGAGACAAAGTAGGGATACTGGCAATGATGCTGTTTGACACAACTTGTGCTTCCATGCAGTTCATTTTAGAACGCCACTGTAAAAATTCCTCATTCTCGTTAGCTGGTTGCTATGTCATTAACTCACTATAGAGCCCTCATAATGTCCCATTATACTGTACTCTCAAGCTTTTGGCTGCTAATTAAGCATGGAACATTCTCGATTGTTGCAGGTCTGAAATTAAAGGAAGGAAAACTTACATTATGAATAATGCTGTTAAATAATAATAATAATAATAGGATTAATGGACACCCAACTATGTACATAATTAGCCTAATTCCAATGAGAGGGTGATGGTGAATGTTTTATCAGTGTCACCAAGCCCCCGTAGTATAATTACAGACCTATTTTTTCAATGCCTAGCATGTGCTATTCATTATATTATGCAAAGAATTGAGCCTCTGTTAAAAAAAATACAGGGCAGACAGTTTAAAACTATTTCAGAAGGGTTCTTTTATGTTTTGTTTGTTGAGAAAGTTTTAGGCTATTTTCATTGCCTTGTTTCTGTTCTCATTTTTGATCAGTAGTTATAATGTTAGCATAACCTCTACTCATCTCATGAACAAAATAAGCTACAATAATGAAAGTACAGATCTCCAATTTGAAGAGGAGAAAAGGGCTGCTCACTCCCAAAAGCAAAGATTTCTAAAGTAGAGGTGATTATGTTGTTTCTGGGTTATTCAAGTAAATGTTAAGCAAGACTTCCAACCCTTCACCCACTTATAGGTACTCCGTAGACTCACTGAATGAAGGTTTTGTTATACTGGTCAGCTACATGTTAAAATAGAATAAAATCCACTCACACCACTTGTTTGTATTTAAAGGTGTTTCCAACTCTTCTTATCTAATTTTTAAAGGTGAGTAAATTACTTATATTCCTATAATATCAGTTAATAATGTCTATTTCATCTTTTCTGTTTTGTATCCCTTTTCCATTATGACCTTATGTAATCGAGCATTGAATAAATTTGGATCAGCAACTGACTGCATGTCACCAGACACGACTGTTGAAGCCTAGACATCTCCTTTTTATTCCTTTTTTGACAACCTGCAAAAAGTCATGCTGAACAGTAGCCTCAAGGAACACAACAATTTTGGTTGCAAAGGACCTTTGGAGGTCACCTGGTTCAATTTCCATCCTGAAACAGGGCTAATTTGGATCAGGTTATTAATTTTACATGGAACTGGCACTGAATCCCGGGGATGAAAAGGGGAAAGGATCTTAAAATATCAGGCGTTTTAGCTGGAGCTGAGTGAGAAACGGTGCTCCGATCCACAAAATGCATTTTTATTTTAAAATGTATTTTATTCATGCAGCTCTTTCCATTCTTCGAGGGACTAGCACATGAAAGAGGTCAAGCTGACTTCTGTTGTGAGGAGCTCAAGTACAAGAGATTTTTCTGGAGAATACTTGTTGGAAAGGAATTAATATTTTTAAATTTAAGACTGAGAAAAATACACCTAAACATTGACAAATTGCAAGTGATTTTGATGTTCTGCAATATTGACAGAGCAATAATTTGAATTTAGATGAATATCTGCATAAAGAACCTTGTCTCTCGTGGACTGTGTGGTTGCTTTTTTCTTTTTATTTTGACAAGAATGTAGATTTACGGCTAACAAAGTCTTTGAAAGTTGAAGTGAAACAACCCCCAAACTTCACCTCCGAAGCTATTGGTTTGGATGACTCTGCACTTTCTTGCCAAATCCAACTGTTTCCACTATGCCCTCTCTTTCCTCTAAAATGAATAAAACATAGCCATGTTGTTTCACAATATTCCGAGGAAACTTTCTTGTTTCTCCTCCACAATATCTTGGATGAGGGTCAAATCTAGACAGACAACAGAGTACACAAAGTTTAGTATGGATAATCATTTTTATTCTCTGAAGCCTTACAACAGTTATCAGCTACTTGTCTGGATTTTGTTCCACAATTTGATTTTTACTAACTGGAAATTAATTTTAGGAGTGTACAGCACTGTGGCTAAAGATTGTCCTTAGAAGGTCTTGTTGTTAGAAGGCAGTAACTTGTAGAAAAAGCCATGACTGCAATAGTGCTGTGAAACCTGGAAACTCTTTTTCGAGGCTGGTTTTGTTAGTTCTTCACAATATCTAAGATTTTTTGCAGACATGTTTCTCTGATTCCTGGTTTATTTCCAGACCTGAGTGATTTTGTATCATTTGGGAAGTCAGAATTTTCAAGGTCTTCATCCTCAGCCTAATCCAAAAGCTTACTGAACAAGGATAAAGCAGCTTGATTATGAAAAGATCTAAGGTCTGTGTTTTGCTTGTGTCTAGTAGCAATTATTTATATTTAGTATTTATATTTTGGCATGATCATTATTATTAGCACTGCTTCATTTCCAAATACTGAAGAAATTATGCTGCAAAATGCAGTTTATTTGAATATTAAAATGCTATATCCTTAATTCTTTGAAAAGAGTGGTCAAGGGAATAGATAACCGTGACAAAAATATCCATTTAAATTCATGCAATAGATCTAAAACTACCAAAATTTATAGCGCTGTTCAGATCTGTCCTTTATTTATCATGATAATAACAGTAACTTATTTTTATAGAACAATGTTCCATGAAACAGGGTGAAACAAATAGGACAATAATCCTTGTCCTAATTTTTTTAGTAACAGACCAAAGCAAACAGGTTTTCAAAGGATAAAATGTCCTTTTAAAATATGTGCTCTCTTCTTCTCCTCTCTACAACCTTTGCCTTCAGAATATTTTTGAAACTTTCTCTCTTCCCAGCATCCAGTGGCACTGGTCTGTTCTGTGCCAGCTTTGCTGCTCTTACGGCTTTCTTAAATTCCATTGTGGGTTTCCTTTAGATTCATTTCAGCCACATGCTAACCCTCTCTACAAGGTTCCCAACCCAATACCAACCTCCTCATCTGGGAGGACCATTTTGCTCTGGGAAGGTTTTTCAGTTTGTTTTCTTTGACAGTGTGTGCATTTGTGAATGTGCTGTCACGATTTCCAACATGCAGAAGGGAGTGAAATCCCACCAGCTCAGAACATTCTGTGACTCTGTGATCGGAGGTTAGGGAGTCTAAAATCAAAATTATATATATAAGAATTTCTGTACTGTTTGTCTGTCTTGTTTGGAGAGACTAAAATTCAATATAGACTATAAAGTCTGTGCAATTTACCTCCTACAACAGAACATCACTTGCCAGGCTAGAAAATTCACTTAGCATCCTCAGAAAATAAAGTCCTCATCCAATCTTGAACATATGGGTAACTGGTAACTTGGCTATTTGGGTAACTGAGTTAAAATCTTTAGAAACTTGACAGTTTTTAAGAAATTGTGTTCTTCTTCAGCTTCAAATATAGTCAGAAGAGACTGATAGTGCTTCTGAAATACTTTAGGCATCATTACTCTTCAAATGAGCAAGCTGTTTTGGAAACCTTGGATGTGTTCATAATTCTAATAACTACGCAGACGTCCTAGACATTCTTATCTTATTTTTCACTCTGGAACAAAATATCAATATGAGTCAGAGAAGAGTGTTTGGTTCTTCATTTTAATAGTCATTCAATTCACCGTGAGGTAGCAAAAAAGATTTCAGGTCTCTCATAAGCCTTTAAGTGAGGTCAGTCATATTCTTCAGTCATACATATTTGAATTAGGAGGAATTGTGGACAAAAGGAGTGAATAAAATGTTCCAGAACTGAATGACGAGGGAGGGTGGGAGTCTTTGTCTATTACAGCCAGAAAACCTGTCTGTTTCCTAGAAAATAAACTACTCAGCTCTAGAAAAACAGTATCTGGCCAGCAAAGGTTATTCAAAAGCAGAGGAGATGAGTCTGTAGACTCAAAGGCCACTGTCACCAAACACAGAACAAGGACTATGAGACATGTGACTATTTCTGAAAAGAAGGAGGAAAGTGGAGAACATGGAAGAACACTGGTAGCACAGAGTGCAAAATTAAGCCATACTAGACAAAAAGAGACTCAATCTTTTTTCTTTCTTTTGTGATGAATTCCAGTGTTCTTTGAGATATGTTAAAGAAAAATGATGAACATTTCAGACACTCAACACTAAAAATCCCTCTGCATGTTCATCTTCAACATGAACGGCATAGCTTCAAACCAGACATCTTGTACACCTGACTAGCAGCTCTGTTATCTAACAGCAGTAGCAAGCAGTTATCACCTTAAAGACATCTGGAAAAATGTCAAAAATTCCTTATGTCTGACTGGAAAAGAATCAGCACGGCCAGTTTTATTTTGGTAAAGAAGCCTTCATACCAAATCAGTTTGCATTACCAGACTGAAGTTAGAAGCCCTCATTTGTTGCCAGCATACCGAAAGAGAGACATGGCTGACTGATGACCAGCTGCCTGCCTTCCCTTTCTTCACTAATGGACTCCCAGGGTCCTCATTGCCTCAGTTTACAACTGAAATGTGTGATGTGAGCTCTCTTCTAACTAGGAGTTCGTTATGAATGGAGATTTAAACATTGTGTGGGTTGCAAAATTCCAATCGGCACCATCAAGAACAGGAAAAGACAAAACATCTAAATCATATCTCCCAGACTTTTTCAGCATCAGGTCAAAAAATAAGCTAGATTTTGACTTCATAGGACAAAATAGAATGCATCTTACTGGTTGAGTCTACTATATTTTGCCATATGTTTTTTTTCTATTTACTTGTTTGTTTTGTTTTTTTCTTTTTCCAATTCTTAACATTCTAGTTGTGTACATATGCACGCACTCACACACATAATGTTAAACCTACTTCTGAGTCATTTTTGAGTGAAATAAAATGTGCAGCGATAAAGGGCTCCATTTGAGCAAAACAAAACAAAAGATCCCACAGTTTTCCAGCTATTCTGTGATTTCAGACATTGCCTTTTAAATATTCTGGGGAAGGTGCCCAAAATTTCCTAAGCATTTGGACTTCCAGGCCTACATCTGTAACCCTGTTTCAACAGAGCAATCCAGTCATCACTGAAACTTGAAAATTTTGTGTTTCCCAGGAAAGTCACTTCTTTTGAAATGTCTCTTTTTCTAAAGTCAGTATTAACTATCCAGACGCCTGTGTTATACGCAAAATTATAATTCTGACAAAGAGAAATCAACAAGACTTTATTACAACATTTAATTCTGGTGAAAAAAGGGGGTTCTTTTCATCCATATGTTTTATTTCTATTGATGCTGTTCTCAACTACCTTTTTTCTCTGAAAATAGCAGTGAAACCACTGTTGGTAAAGTGTTTCATTTGGAAAATCAGCTTTTCTGATTGTTCCATCATGGGAAAGTTCTCTTTGCTTTAATGTAATTACAGTTCAGCAGCTGATTTCTTTTGAACAAAATAGGATTGATTATGTGAATAACATTTCATTGTATTAATAAGATTTTCTAGTCAGATCCATTACCTCCCTGTTCATACACATCCTTCGACTTCCTGGCTCACTGGAAATTGCACTGTTTATGACAAACTTTTTAATGCCTAAATCACCTTAAATGCTTAAACCATCATAAATGCATTAAGCACCTTTTCAAACCACCATCTGAAATGGCCAAATGTGAACATCCTGTTTTTTTTCACAGGAACAAGTCAAGCAGTTTTGTGCCTCTCCTGAGCAGGAGTACTGGGACAACAGGAAACAAGGGAGTAAGCCAGAAACAATCATCCCATGGGAAAGCCCTGGTCAACAGGCTGTTATCGGGATCATTTTGCTTCTTAATATTAATTATCCACCCACTAATAAGATGTCACAATTGCCTCATTATAGTTACATTTTGTTGTGGCTTAAAACTTCTTGAGAACTGGCAAGAGTTGGTAAGAATTCGCAAAAAACTTTCATGTTGTTAAAGTTTGATCTGGACAGATTTTTCTTTTTCTTTTTCTTTTCCTTTTTTTTTTTTTTTTATTTTATTTTAGAGGGGAGTGAGGATATGGATGATGGAAAAGAGCAGTCTTTTCATTTATATGATAATGCATGTCTTTCATAGACAATGACAGGCCTACAATAGAATGTTATTAGGTAACATCCTGTCTATAGAGATGCTTTGAATACAATTCTTTTCCAGCATTATTAAGTTACTGCCTTTCTTAAGCAACCAGTTTTGGTCAGTCCCATAAAACATGCCTCAAATAAGGTACAACTGTACAATAGAACATTTCCTGCACAGTTTAACCATGAAATAGTACATTTTCATATTTAAAATGGGGGCTGTCATTAATAGCCTTAATGCCTTACCCAGCCAAAGGGGAAAGAAAGGATAAAAAGGAAGCTAAGGACATTTATAATAGTTCTTTTATTCTTCAAGATAAAATCAAAAATTAGGATTATTTTTACTTGGCTCTAGCTACCTGAATGTTAAACTTTTAGTTAAAGCTGTCATCCACAAGATTTGTGTGTCAATGGAAAATGACACCTAGTGATGGTGATTCATTCCATCTAGACTGAAATCTTGGGATGGGATGAATCACACCCAGAGCTCCCAGCATTTCACTACTGACTATGGAGTGAGACTGAACATCCAGCTTTGACTAGTTACACAGGGCTGGTATAAGTACATGGGCTGCATTTCTCTTGTGGTGTGGTGAAGAACAATAAAGAATTCTGAATTATCTGAGTTATTCACTAGCATTACTTATTTACACTTTAAATCTTGGCCTTCTTAGGAAAGAAAATTAAATTTGTCTGAGATCAAAGATCAGAACACTGAATTTTGGTGACCCCTGTTATAACCAGAAGTGACCAATGCACAGTGTCTGTTCAGCATTCTACTTTGTATTGACACCTACACATGAAAGTTGTTTTGGTCACAGTTTAATTAATGCTGCTGGAGATGGGTGGCTTCTTATAAAACCTATTGATGTACAAAAATTAATCACTGGACCACACTGTCTTATTTCTAGGGACTGTGATGGGCAGCTTTTTCTTAATTTACATAAAGAGTCAAGAGAAATTCAAAGTAATGGGGAAGCAGTTAGCCTTGGATATATTGTGCATACATAACTCCTTGTGCAGCTAAAACCAAGTATCAATGAAGTTAGCTGGAGTGTGCTTCATCATTAAAGTCTTGCTTCAGAAACTGCACAATGACAGCTAAAACTTTTTTCTTTTCCTTTTTTTTCCTCTTTTTTTTTTTTATTTTTTTTTTATTTTATTTGAATGCTCAGAAGAGATAAGAAAGCCAGAAGAAGAACAGATGTGTTAGAAGTGTGAAATGGATTAACATCAAAGCCCCCTGGGAAAATCTGAAACATGAAATGAAGGATCCTGAATGACAAGAGCTATTCAGAATGCATTAAAAGCTCTGCAGTGCATTTTGGTGCTGTCTGTGTGAGCAATGCAGGGCCCTGTGTGCTAGGGAGAGATGCTGATAACGAAAGCTCTGTGAACTTCAGGGAAATTCAGTTCATCGCTGAGAACTCACCTTGTGGTACAATTTGAACGAGATAGAAAAATCACCCAAACTAGTGATTGCTAATATTTATTGTCTCCAGTGACATGAAGTGAGTAGATAATTTAAGCCCTGGACTAACAAGGCTATAGGTGAAACAGTAACTATTTAAAAATCAGAACCTATTTTAGTAATATATTTGTTGAGGGTTTAAATCTAGCCATTAATATTTATCAGTTGATAGATTAGCAGAATATTTTTATATGCTTAAAATCAGAGAAGGTAAATTAGAAAAAAAAAAAGTGAGATATTTTCTCAATTTTGTGATTTTTACACAGATTCTTTGGAAGGAGATGATTTATAGTTTATGCAAATTTATGTTCGTAAATGGTTTCTGATCTGGCAAGCACTGGTTTCCATATAGTTATTGATGGAAAGAGGTCACTGATATTCAAACTGTGAAGGAGACTGTACGGGTTACTGATGAGTTTTCACTACATCTGAACTCGATGAAAGTCAAGAGAAGTTGGTCAAATAATATAGAAAATATATCAAGATTTGTTCTGTGCTTGGAGACTGAACATACTGCAGGCTCAGCATATAAATCTCGCACCAGACATTTTAGACAAGTACAAGCCCAGCTAATATTCACAGAAAAGGGGACTCTTTCAGTTGTCTACAATGGACTTCTGATGAGGACTCAGAAGAACTTGCAGTGAAAAGCTGCCTGAAGTCAATACCAGCACTTCATACAATATGAATTGTATTCATTCCTGAATATCTCTCTTGTACGAACACCATCATGACTTCAGTGAAAATCGCAGGCCTTTAAATTCCATTCCAAGTGGTGTTTTCATCCCATTGCTGATAGAGAGCACATGGTGATTTAAGCCAGACATCTTATCTTGACAAGGTGCTGCTGTACCCATCTGTAGGTGTAAGGCTGGGTTAAAAACAAAGCAAAACCACCAATCTCTCCCAAACAGAAACAGGTTTCCTCACAACCTGAAAAACAGGCCAGTTCTCAGAGATTAGTATCCTCTTGGTGCAAAGGCTTCTGCCCCTATTGATCTCTGCCAAGTTTGGGACAGGCGCATCAGGGTCCGATACAAGAGAATTTATGAAGCAGACACATCTATAATTTTTTTTAGCCTTGGCTGGCAGTTCAGTTTATATGTTGTTTGAAATATGTCATGAGCTTTAAAGAATTTCCAGCTTACTTGTGTATACTATCAACAAACCCCATTACTAATAGAATGAGGTGCAACTGCTGCATCTGCCATACATGTGGCTGACTTATTCTTTTTTTTTTTTATTATTTTTTTTCCCAAATGGCAAGGGATTAGCTGGAAATGACATAACTTTCTTTTATTCCATAGAGGTAAAGCTTTTAGAAAACTATAACCAGGGAACGATTCATTTTGATGTCTTTAAGGTAAAATAACATGCTCCAGACTGAAAGTTTTATAGTTAGAAGAATCTATTCTAACAGAATCTATTAGTTTGTAAATCAATATCCCCTGTTGATTAATTTCCTAATAAAAAGTGCATGTCTTTACACTGTGTTCTACCAAGATCTGTTGTATTATTGGACTAAACAACGTGATTCTTCCAGCCTTATTTATGTTCACACAAATAATCTCATTATATGTTCAACATAACAACTGTTAACATGCATATTCTCAGAATGTATATTCCAGCATAGAATGTTTTTGACACAGACTGTAGTTAAAATTTTAAATAGAATGTTCAAGAGTTCAAAACACAAGGAGAGGTTGATTTTACTTATTTTTAGAGCTGTATGTCTGTACTAGACATCTTTGCTTTTCTTTACAGTCAACAGAGAAATATAAATTGTAAGAGAGAATCACTTGTCTGTCATTTTAAGGATCTATTTAAGCATCAAATTAACCACAACTTAGAATTCTTTGTTTCTATCCAGTAACAAAACACAGAGTGGTTAACTTAGTTGTAGACACCTAAAATTTTGTTGATAGAATTCTTTTAAAAACTTAATCTTGTATCTGTCATTTTTAATAGAACTAAGATTTACCATGGTTTCATGAAAAACAAATAGCTTGGATATGCTGGGAAAAAGAAAACAGTTATCTGGAAATAAAAGGTTCCCCCAAAAGATGATTTTGGAAACATTGAGATAAAGATTTCAGTCTACCATAATACAAGTGTAAGGCTGAATTAAACAATGATAAGCAGTCCTAGAAAATATTCTCTATGTAAATTTATCATGTAGTTGAAAAATATTTTCTTCCAAATAAAAAGAGTTGTGCCTACAGTTATACCTAAGCCCCTCATCATCTTGAAACTTTCTCTGCCTTTATGAATTCATTCTCTGCAGCTGTACTTCAGTCTTGTGATAGCCAGAATAAAGACACCCGAGACTGGATTTTTTTTAGAGACTCGAACTTTGCATCACGCTTCACATAGTATGACTCCAGTTGTGCTTACATTTGTGCCAGAGCACAAACGGCTTCTTTAGCTTACATATTGTGAGACACCTTGTAGGCTAAGGAATAATAACTCAAATATCTGTGACAGTTGGCAGGCAAAGTCACAGATTTTCAAATTAGCTCTCCAATCTTGTGAGATCACTTTGTATCTTCTGTTGTAAGAGTCATTTTAGATTCAGCCCTTCCTGAAAACCTGGATGGACAAAGATGCCCACAGGTTGGCCACGCAAGCACGGAGGCATAGCTCTTTTTGAAAATCTAAATCTGGATTTTTCAATGCAGCAGTGAAACAGAGAAAACACAACAGAACTAATGCAGTTTTTGCACATACTGGGTAAATTATAAAATAATTAGTCATGTTTCAGTTTAAATAACATGAAAAAACTCCTTTAATTAAGATTCTTAATTAATAGTTGAAAGATTAATCAATCAATAATTATAACTATCATTATAGGGTGTAATTGTGCTTAATTGGAGGGGCTGATTAATGATCAGAATAAACCTTTCAAATTCTCACTCTTGAAAATGTTGGGAAGTGATGGATTCTAGTTCATAGAGTTAAAAAGGAATCCAAGGATCATTGAAGATGTGTTCAGCTGCCTGGCCACAAATTGAAAGCATGGGATTGAAGTGCAGGAAAGCTTTCCATTGTTAGATACATGCACTACTGAGTTACTGCTGTACGAGTGTTTTCAGTTAGTGTGAGCAAAATATTTCTCAAAAGAACATAAGTGATACCTATTCTGGAAATAGCAAGCTTAGTTTTCTCCGTCCAAAATGTAAAATTTGTATGTATAAATGCGGTTCAGCATAGCTCTGCTTGGATCAGGCCAAGTCCTAATATTTTGCTTACAGTTCAACAAGAATTTGGAGCCATAATTCTAAGGACAGCAGCTGTCCCATACAGGTGTGTCTCAGGCGTGCTGCGCCACGCATGTTTGTGCAATGCATTCCATCTCCCTCTTATGTCGATGGCACTTCAGGGTTGAAGCTGTCCTCAGCTTGACTATTTGATGGCCTGCTTCTGGCAGAAGGCAGTAGAAGTTGTTTTTATTTAAAAAAAAAAAAACAAACAAATGGAATAGACAAGTTTAAAACCTATTTTAAAACACCTGCAATTTTCCTTTATTTTTCTTTGGTTTGTAATATTTGTTTTTGGGGTTTTTTCACAATTCACTATCTTACAGATCAGTGCATTCGCTGGGTGTAGTGGATCCAGGGAAAAGACACCCTGTCTGGTTCCTGCTCTAGCAGAACTTTCTGATTGTTTCACTGAACAGTGTTTAATGTCACTGCTTCTACCAGTCTAGCACCACTGAGTTAATCTGCTTAGTCATTTGGGAATGAAGAAAAAAAAGTTGGAAGCATGAAATTTTAAACTATTAAGTGAGGCTTTAACTATATCCTTTATTACCCCTGTAGCTGTAGGTAAAAAAAAAACACCCAACCAAACCTCTAGAGAGAATAGTGTGCTTTAACACACTGAAACACTGTGTTAAAGATAGTAATAAATGTTCCTTGGAACAGAAAAGCAAAAAACATCCTTAAAGAGCTTAACTGAGGAGGGCCAGGATTGCTGTTGCTAATTTACTTCTTTTCAGGGAAAGCAAGGCAAATGTGTGAAACAGGGGAGGGAGAAAAGACAAAGAAAGGCCACAAAGAGAAAAACACAGCAAAACTATGAAATTCAGCTTCTCTTTCTGATGCTGACTCCACTTTTCAATGTGGAGAAAAAGAACCGCAGTGCACATTCCTATTAGCTCCCCAAGAAATTGTACTCATGCTGGGCTGTTTAAGACGATGATTTAGCTGCATTTTGGTCATCAGATCACAGAAGGTTTGTGAACAAAATTATCTTGCCTGTTTAACCCAGACTGCTGTTAAACAGAAGACTAAAGCTCTCTCTCTCATAAGAGAGAAGAAAAGGGCTAAGACAAAAAAAATAAAGGGGTGAAAGCAGAAAATTGACTTGTGTATTGCACACATTTTGAGACTGCTGATGAGCTGTTCTCTGAGCCTTTTTCCCTGACCCACCTGGGAGAAATTTTCTTTCAAGGAATACATGATGATGTCACTACAAATCTGAGTCCCGGGAGTGGGGGTTGTCAGTTTGGGGCAGCTTAGAGAATGAGTGGTTTGCAGCTACCTGCTCCTTTTCTGCTGTGGGGTGAGATAAAACACTTCAACCTTCAGGAGAAACACTCTTAACACCTCTCAAGAGTGCAAAATTTGGCAAATGTGTGTTTGAAAGTTCCCAGCATAATTGCAGGGCAAGGGGGTTTCATTACAGTGGCTCTGAAATCATGATACACAGTTACTCATCCTGGTATAGTCAAAGTCAACCTTTCTTTGGCAAAGATAATTGGATTAGATCCATGCAGCTTGATCTTGCAAAGCACTAAGAACCTGGGTGATAACTGAACAAAAGATTTAATCGGTAGTTCAAATTTAATCACGGTCCTGTGGATTTCAGTGAAAGCATGCAAATTTACTGTAGCTCAGAGACCTGTATTCTTTATACAAGAAAACAATATAAATCTTGTTCTTCATTACAATGCACAGCTATGCAAAAAACCAAGAACTTCTAGAAATAGAGGACAATAAAAGTCTCAGTCCTAATCTGACTCATTAGTCAATACCATATATATTATTATTATTTGTATTGGAACTATTTTCCAGCACTGAAGACAAGTGGTACAAAATAGCTTTTCTCCATAATGTTAAATTATGTTAACTTCCAAGAACAGATGATAACAACTAAGCTTCTATCTGTCAGTGTCTCTAGTACTTAAATAGCCCTGAATAGCCCCAGAAGTTCTGAGAAAGAATAATTTTTCCCTGAACTGACCATAGCAGAGACACTTTCATTGTATATGAACTCTGATACCTTGAGTAATTCCTGAACACAGAAGAAGAACTCAGAAATTAAAGATACACCTCAAACTAGACTGAAATATTCCTCTGTGGTGTGGATTGCAGAATTTCTGGGAAATATTGTTTTACTCTTTGCCCCTTTGTGAATGCTGGACAGCAAGACAAGACAATCAGAGTTGTAGCCAGGGTCAGAGTAAAATCTGAGAACTTTCTAAAGCTGTCAAGATTTGTAAATCCAGTTAATACAGGAAAAAAGCTAGAAGAACAAAAGGAGATGCAGTAGTGAGACTCAGCTCCTTGCAATGTCCTTTCCGGGAACTTCTGTCTTAATCAGATAGAATTTACCTGGTAGCACTGATTTCTAATGGTCTTACTTAAGTATTATTTGTAGTGGTCAAAGCAGCTGCATCTTGCTTCGGGAAAACTTAGACCACCATACTGGATCAGCAGTCTTAAATAAAATATACATAGGCCCCAGTAAAAGACATAAACAAAATAAAAATACGCCTTTGGACTCTGGGCACTGTGTTCAACTGCTAAATGCAGGACTGTCAACAATCACCCTCCATTTTTATCGCTCGTGTCTTATCTTGACAATTATATATTAAACATCATTTTTCTGCACTTTACATCTAAAGTGCAAAGGACACAAGCCTATATCCAGATGACAGATTTAATACAAAACCATGGGAGGAAAAAAAAAAAAAGAAAGAAAGGAAAACCAAACATCACCATGAATTAGTCATCCAAGTCCCTGGTTTCTGTTAGGTTCTTGTCTACAAGAGGTCTACTGTCACTATTTTATAAGAAGCTCAATCCAGCAGGAACACTGACGAGCTAAGCAAAGAAAATCTAGTTTTTGAATCCCATTGGGAATTTTGGATTGAAATAGACATTGGGCAGCTCCAGATTCGGGTTATATTATGGCAGAAATACATGTCCCTAGGGAAATTTAGTCAAAAACCTAAGAATCCATGAAATATAGAGATCATTCCTAAAGGAGATGGCCAAGAGTCAGAGTAATGAGTGTATGGGATGCGGCTAAGTGGCAGTCAGTACATCGTCTAAATCCTTTTCTGCATCTGCCTTTTAATCTCTTCGTGTTTCAGTTCCCCATCTGTAAAATGGGAAGAACCACTTATATCCTTTCATCCTTTGTTTATTAAGAAAAAAAGTCACATGGGACTCTGCTATATTTTGCTGCATATTATAAATGAAATGCTGATCCCTACTGGGGCCCTTGGGCACTGCTGCTGTATAAATAAATTCATAGCTATGGTTGTCACAGAGGGGGAATATTGACTGCAGGTGAGGAATAGGTAGCGAAAGCAGATTAACTCTTAAGCATCAAGGATCCTGTTTTCCAGTCCTTTGTATGGAGGAAAAAGTACAGAGAAAAAGAGAAAAATATATGACACACCAGATGAATTATTTCTAAAGGGAATGGTTTTGAAAATTTCTCCACAATGTATCAGCAGCCTGTCTGCAAGCATCAATTTTTTTTTGCCTCCTTTACACATTTTTTAGCAAATTTCATGCCAGTGAAAGATGCAGGATTGACATTCTTAAATCTCCCTTTTATCCACAGAAAAGATAAAGCATAGTCAGAAAATATGCAGCTTTCGTCAGATTTTCAGACCAACATGCATTCGTTTGACCTGAAGGGATACCTCTACGGGAGGGAAAAGCAGTTCAGTCACCATTCTCATTTTATCCTTGGCCTTGACGCTGAAGTTATTATCCTGAGAATTGAGTGGGATACTTTGGTTTAAGTATGATATGGGCACCTGTTCTTTCTGCTCATGCTATCCAACTCATTTCACATGGGCCAATGTACAGTCTTCTGTAAACCTCTTTCAGTCACTTCCAACCAGAACACAGTTGCGAGTTCATTACAACCCAAAACAGTAAATCCTGATTTAGGGGACTACACAGGCCAGTTCCAGTCTCCCAAAGCCATCCAGACACCCATAACGCTGCTGCCTTGCCCCAGCATGCTGCTGTGAGATATTTTCTAAGGGGCACAGATGAAATTTGGATTTTTGCGAAGGCCACCAGCTCTCACTGCTGTCAGTGTAATATGGTCACTAAATTCCCAAAGACAATATTACTGCAAATCACCTCAAATGTGCTGCAGGCGGTAGAATGATCCCATAATCAAGAAGCTAGGTCTTTGAGGACAAGTTTAATTACTTTAATCTATACAGCCTGGAAAACATAATGGTTAATGGGGTAATCTACTGAAGTATGTGGAATTTTAAGTAGTATAGACTATGCCACTGGATGACACTACTCTCAGCACAGCAGAGATGATAAAACCAAGAGCATAAATGGTGACTGAAGAAAGCCTTAGATGTTCATAAATCAATAATTGATAAAATGTACTCTTGTGTAACTAAGTAGAATTTTATGTTGCAGGTAGAATAAACTGATTACATGATACTATAGTGCTCAGTGGAATTATCGAATGAGCTCCATTCATTCACTCTAATTGCTGCATATTTGTATACAAATGGCTGAAATGGTTCTGTCAGTTTTGTAGTCTATAAAACTGCAAGAAAATTCTGCCCTTTGAGTCCACAGATGAAAGCCTTGATATTTTCCCAGCATGAGGCACCATGATCCTGGAAAAGCTGAATATCAGCAGATACATAGAGGTTGATGTTCTTGATGCATCTGGCCATTAAAGATTTCAGAGCACTGTTCTCATGGGTAGAGGTGTTAACCCCTCTGTCCTGGCTAGATTCCAACCTGGGTAACAAGCCACCTGGACCAGATGCTGAGGGAACCTAAGGACGAAGTGGTTGAGCTGTACAGAAATGTACAATCTCTCATTAACATCATCTGCTGGAGATGTTTTATCTGTCTTTTAAAAAGACATTAGGGATGATCCTGGGAATTACACACCGGTGAGTCTTACTTCAGCAAATGGACTGCAATGATAATTAAAAGTAGGATTATAAAAATACCCTAGATAAGCATGATATGTAACAGACAAAGATGATGTGTGTTGTGTAAAGGAAAATCAAGCTTCTTTAATTTACCAGAATTCTTTGAAAGTGTCAAATAAATATTGGATAAAGGAGAACTGGCTGACATAATCTGTAAGGACTTTCAAGAAGCTTTTGAGAAATTCTCTTACAAAAAGCTGTTAAGGAAACTAAGCCATCATGGAATACAAAGGAAAACCCATTGTAATGGGGCAAAGACTGGATAAGAAGCAGAAAGCATAGAAGGAAAATAAATGTGTTTTTTAAAGCAGACTTTTGCAGAAGCATGTGATATGTGTTAAGTTTTTATAGTTCTGCTGTTCTTTTGGCTTTTGTTTGCTTTTTTTTTTTTTTTAAATTTTTGGCTGCTCCTTGAAAAAAGAAATTTGGTTTGTTTTTGGATTTTTTTTTTTTGGTTGGTTTGGTTTTTTTTTATTANTTTCTTTTGGGTTTTGTTTTCTTTTTTTTTTTTTTTAAATTATTGGCTGCTACTTGAAAAAAGTAATTTGGTTTGTTTTTGGATTTTTTTTGTTTGGTTGGTTTGGTTTTTTGTTTTGTTTTTTGGGTTTTTTTGTTTTGGTTTTTGTTTTTTGGGGTTTTTTTTTGTACTATGAAATTGAAATTATTCAATAGTGTTATAGTTGATATGTGGAAAAATGCTTACATTTCAGCACATTAAGAGTAGAATTCATAAAGGAAGTTAGTTGAGTGCTGGTTTCTAGAACCAAACTCTGTGAAAGTGCACTAAAAGCATATGTAGCCACAGTGTTCTGTTTCTTTTTCCATTTAGAGCTACATGCTTGTAGCAGTAGACAGTGCTGGATGACTCAGCTGGGCCTATCCAAGTTTCTGGCTTGCTAAAGTGAGAGACAGTCTAGGCTGGGTGCTGGGTTGGAAGGCAGAGCTGTGGGATGCCTGCAAACTGTAACTTGTCACCAGCTTACATGTATAGGTTGTGTTTCGCCATCTACATCCCACCTCTTCAGATTTAACAACAAACAGAAAGGCCAAATTTTTAAACATGTGCCGTAATCTTGTAGGAGATTTCACTGATTTTATAATTCAGGTTGCATTTCTACTTCCAAGGCCCTTTTTCAGTATCTTGCAGAGTGTGACTGTTTTGGGAGTCTGCTGCTACCTCTCTTTCTCCTGCTATGTGCCTACCCAGCATGTTCCCTCTCTGTTCATTTGTAAGGCAGTTCTTGCAAAATGAAAGTCTACAGAGAACAGGAATAGAAGGGTGACATGGTCTCTGTCACTCCAAACAGAAAATGTTCCAGTGATCTTTTTTTTTTTCACACCTTGTAGAATTTCAATTTTCCCTTTAAAACATGGATTAAACAACGTTGCCAAAAACATATGCTTCTGTGTCAAACATTTCACTTATTCAGGAATCTAGAGGCAGCTGGAGAGTTCTCACTGCCAAAGTGACTTCAACAATTGTCTCTTTCACTTTTAATTGGAAACATGTTCGTTTCAGGCGTAGGTGTGGATAACCAATATGTGGCAGTGTTAATTTCCCTCACCATTCAGTGTACATATGTCCTTAGTGACCATTCTTAAATAGCTTGAGGAAAATGATCTGAATCCATTGCCAAAGTGTCCTGTGCTCCTGCAGGTCTATGATTTGCCATGGCACAGATTTTATCTGCTGATTAAAGATGGGAGTGGTCAGCAGAGATAAGACATCAGCAGTCTCTTGCTCCTTGTAAGACCTGCAGTGAGGCACACCAGAGGGTTACGGATGAGTTACTGAAGCTGAGGGCCTTCTTATTGCATTAGCTTTAACCATTACAAAAGCACAGTTCCAGTATTTGTTGACCTACACATATTTCCTCCGGGTTTTATCTGTCATGTGGATGGTCATCCTTACATTACAGTGCTCCAGACAATCTAGCTACTAATCTTTCTATGCCAGTCACACTCTAGTTATCCACGTTCAATGAACTTCCTCTCACTCTTTCCCTTCCCTTCTATTTTGGTGGCAGGGCACATAGGTGACATTTATAGTAGGATCCTGCTTAAAGACAAAAGCCAGCAGGTTAAACCTCTTAGATTTTCACAGCTTTCTCATTCCTAGCCTGGATTTCTGTGGACACGGTTGTGGCACTCCTTCCCAGAGCTCCCTTCCTTTATCACCCTCTTAAAAAGCTGAGTTTGGCTCGAACCTCATGTGCTCATGCTGCAGGAACAAATTGGAGGGAGATTCTATAACAGTAATACCAAAATCAGTCTGTATCGGGAAAAGGGAGGAGAAACACACAATCCAAGTTTAATGCACGCTGATAGGCAAATTTTCTCATGAGAGATGGATCCACCCTGCCTTTGGAACTAAGAGAGTGGATAAAACCTGAAGATTAAAGGTTATCAGTTTGTCAAGCAGGACCCACTCTAGGGGTGCCACAGTTCATTCTAAGCAACAAATCACAGGTGCCTCATCATCCAGGACATCATTACCGGATCCTGTGGCAGGGCTGGGGTTATACCTCTGAGAAATGTGCCATATATTGACCTACATGGGAGACTCAAAACTTGACCTTTTCTACATCATGATAAGCTGCCTCACCAGATGGTGATATTATCCCACTCTCCTCTTTAATACTGGATCACTATAACACTCTGTGGAAATACATATCCACGTTTTTTCCCTTTGTCTAAGTTCCAACCTATACTTTCTTATATCTGCTGCTCCTGCAGTATGTTTATTTTCCCTACATGGTTTTGGGTGCTTTTCTAGTGCCTTCGAGGTTTTGCACGAATGCACTTACGTCTGAGACTGATAGAGTGGGCCCTTTGCACAAAGAAACCTGGAGAGTTTCCTATTAATCTTGTAAGTTATGCTCAAAATGTGATGAGCACGTAACAGATACGCAAACAGATACACACAAAAAGCTTGTAATCAAAATTAGTTTAAGACAATACTTGAGAGAAAGACATGGCAGTGGAGAAAGCCTGTGAGAGCAGAGGTCAAGGAGTTTGTTGATCAGATTTTGCTGGGTTTTGTAGTTTTTATATACTTAATGAACTGGGCTATTTGAGTTACAAGGCCTGAAATCTGCATAGGTGCTCAGAAGTAACTCTGTGTTGTCAACAGATACAGGTAACACACTTTGCTGTTGATAGTTAAATTTCTATTTAAAGCTGGGATGGGTTTGGCAACGAATTTTCTGCTGATCTGTTTCTCTTTGCACTTTGGAAATCTCAGCACACGATAACATCCAAGATCTCTGTGTCTTATCTGCCACCCCCCAATACACTCAGCCCCCTACGCCAAGAGGGATCGGGCTCTGGCAGTGCTGGGTGAGGGGATGAGGGATGTTGCCATCTAGTGGGTTTTTGTCAGGCAGAAAAAATAATTTGCTAAACAATTCTGCCTCCGATCAGTGAGTGTGGAGGCACAGGTTTGAGGGATATGGAAAATGAAAAACTGTCTTTTGGGCCAGCTTTCTACAGGGGGCACACAGAGCATTTACCTGCTCGCTCTATGTGATCCTATGTCTTTGCGTCAGGATGTTTTGGGAGGCAGGAATACTCTGAAAAACACTTCAGTGTTAGGGGCCAGCGCCCCTGACACGCTGCTTCTTCGGCATGCAGAGGCAGGAGCTGGAATCTATGGTTCTTGTGGGTCCCTTCCAACTCAGTACATTCTGTGATTCTGTTCTGTTGTTCTGTTCTGTGGTTCCAGGAGTGAGCACACACAGCTCCAGAAATGGTGAAGGGTGAGATTCATCTTCCTTCCCCTTCAAAACTCCTGCTCCTCTCTCAGCTGCAGGGGCACCTTTCCTATTGTTCCAGCTCATCACTACAGCCCTCGTCATGAGGGGACTTTTGCAGTCAGTATTAAAATAAAAAAGGGTTATTCATATGCCGGCAGCTGGTGCAATCCTATCTGTCAGCCCCATGGAAATGAGGAATTAAATAGTAATAGTAATCATCATAACAAAATTAGCCCTTTCTTTCTTTAGAACGTTCCATTTGCAGCCGTTGTGCTGGGTATCAGGACCCTTGAGTGCTCAGCGGGGCGACACCCTCCTGCTCCAATCTGCCTCGTATTAACGAGCTGCTTAACTGGGATGTGATGCTGGGATGTGACGCTGGCCGAGCAGCAGCTGCTTGGAGCGCGCCGTTACGGAGAATTAGCCCAAAGTTTATTCTTAGCCCTTCCTCTCAGCTCCCGCAACATGTTCAACAGCTTGTGCATTTTGTAATGCCTCCTTTCATCGCCATGGCAACCGCTAAAACTTAAGGTGTGTGCGACTTGCACGCTCTCCGTGCTGCAGGCTGCTGGCAAAATGAAACCCCGTGTCTGCGCTCCTTCCCGTTGCTGTTGATTCAAAGGGCCACAGTGTGCTGGAAAGGCAACTGGGAACATGTGTTTGCAAAGTACTTTAGACACAAGAGTGTGATTCAGTGTTTAAGAGAGACTGTGAATCTGATTTTCCTATCCAGTTAGTCATTTGAGCTGGGGTACAGGAACTGTCGCTGCCGGCTGAGTTGCTTCTCCTCTTCGCGTTGTTCTGAGCTGGCTTTGGCAGCGCCCATGTGTATTGCTGCCTCATAAAATGCAGCCTCAAATTGTTGGCAAGCAGTCAGGTAATGGGGAGAGCAATAAGAGCTGCACGATCACAGGTAGATCTATAGGATGCAACTTGGTGTGGAGAAACTGCCAGCTTCTACCAAATGGCAGATTAAGGAGCCATTTCCCCCTTAAAAGAACTTGCTTTTATACCTGAGTTACTCACTACAGGCAGTCAGACTTCCCATTCAGCTGATGGCTGTGCGAGTCTGCCTTGAAAATACCAAGAAAAAGGGGTGGGGGGGAAGTGGATGTCTCAGGACTGAACCCTCCAAATCTCACTCCGGCAAATTTCACTGTACCTCTACACAGCTTTATTTCACCACTGTGTGTATATCCAGCCTCAGTTCGGCTGAAGAAACAGCCTAGGGCTCTCACCTGCAAAAGCAGACACTGCTTTACATTAAAATCTTTCCTAGTGAAGCCATTTTTCCTTTCTACAAAACAACTTTGCTGTGAATCAAATCCTGCAGCCACTAATAACTATCCCTATGGAGAAATCCTACAAAACAGAAAAGGTTTGAAACCTGTAGGGGTTTATAGACATTAAATTGGATTCTATAGAAATTACTCTAAATAGACCCTTAATTTAATAAAAGATGTACCCCTTCTGTAGAATTTTTGCATCATATAATAAATCTGAAGGGAGAATAATATCCCTGCAAATAGAATTGTTCAGATTGCTTTAAAAATCCTATAGAAAACTTATTTCTCTCTCTCTTAATTTTGCTAAGTCTTTTTCCTTTGCACCAGTGGCTTGAAATCGTAAATCTCAAAGCGTTTCACAAAGAAAGAGCACAGCTGTCTGGAGATCACGCAGCCCACCTAGTGCCACTTCCCATGTCTGGGAAAATCAATCCAGGTAGTCCTGCACTCTGAAGTCACCTTTTCAAACAGGATGCTTGCAGCATTTGAAGCTGTTCCTTTCTGCGTTTTGGGAAAAGAACGACAAAAAGTCTCAAACACCCCCCTTTTCTCTCTCTCCCCCCAAATATCTAATCTACCCAGAAACCAGGGAGTGTGAGTCATTTTAAGCTGTTTCTTCAACATGACTTCAGCTCAGTGGTGTGCCCTACAACCTGCAGAGATTTGGAGCCGATTAGGTTACAGTTGCAAAATGAATCCTTTGCTTTTTATGCATTCATCAGATTTTATTTTTTTTAATATACTTACATTATAAGAATACATGGAAGCATAGAGCATGGATAGAACAAGTGCCTTGCTATTTTTTTTTTTTTGCTTCTGCACTAGAATCTCTTAAAAATGTTTGTATTTTGATGTGTGTGTTGCATTCAAACTGACACCTCCAGCTGCTATATATTTGGTGGCTAGTAATCTTTTCCATTATATTTTGAAAAGAACAGATTTCTTCCTGTCTAAAATAAGCAACCAGCCACAAGGAAGCAATGGCTACACTGTGGTTTGCTGTTTTGTTGCATGCTTAAAATACTGGTGTTCTGTGAAAGCTGCAGGTAAAACTGAAGCATGACTGCTTGTACTGCTAGAAATTCTAAAATGAACCTTCATCTAGTGAATATCAGGATAGCTGTTTTGTCTTGAGAAGAATTAATTTGATTTACACTACAGATGAGTCTATTTATTTTTTTTTAATTTTATGTATTTATATTTTAATTTTTATAATTTTTTTTTTTTAAAGTTCTTATTTTCTGCTCCAGTGCACGTATGCATTCAGGGACAGACAAATCTCTTGATAGGGAAGAATGGGGTGGTAGTACAACGTGTGTTTGCCCTACTGTCCTGGGAGGAGGGGAAATCTGCACTGTGCATCATACCCAGAGGGATTATCTGGTGGTGAGGTGCCACAGAACACATACTTGCCTGAAATTTAGCCCGAAGATGGTTAAAGACTATACTGTAAACTAATGAGATGGTAGCAGTGATCACAAATGTCAGCCTAGGCAGTTTGGGGGATGTCACAGGGAGAGACATAGAAGAAAAACTGGGTTGGCAGGAAAAAGCTCTAAAAGAACTGTACTTCAGGAAATTTCTTTAAGAATTCTTATTAATGCTTGCAAATAAAAATAGGTAGTAGGATCTCACCTGCAAGTAAGACTGACTGAACTCTCAATCTAAATTGATCAGGACAGCATTTACTTTCAGAAAAGGAAATTCAAACCTTATGTACCTGCATATATGTGTGTATATGTACTACACAGCAGGGTATTTTTGCCTGTAGGGTTTCAGGAAATTTCCTCTGAATAATATGAGTTGAGCAGTTGGTCAGCTGCAAAGCACAGTCTTAGTACATAACACTCCTACCCACCAGCTTATCTGAGCCAGGGAGGGAGATGAGCCACAGTTCTGGCAAGTCTTAAGTTTTTTGGTTTTTTTTTTCTGTTTTCTCAGGCTTTTACAGAGAGAGAAAAAGAATGTATCAAATGCTGAGGACAGACAGTTGTTCCCAGTGCACCAAACAGCTGACTGGGGCAGTATCTCTATATTCGTTATATAAAAACAAGATTGTCACAATCAGGACAGCAGTCAACAGGGATAAGAAAGGAAATAAATCCAACATCCATTAGAAACAAAACTACAGAAACCTGGTTTTCAGCAACTAACTACAAGTCTCCATACCGTCCCGGAATATTCCTGACAAACTATACCCCTAAAAGTCTACAAGATAGTGTAAGATCAATGTAATTAGAAATGAGTCCAGAGCTATTTGTTTGGTGACTGCTGGGCTGTAACACCTGATGATAACTGATCAGTCATCCTTCCTGGCAGAACACCCTTTCATGGATAGGCTGTTCTGGGAACCCATCCCCACTTTTCCTAAAAATGTTTTATAAATTACACATAAATTCTCATCTTCCCTAGTTAGTTGAAACTGGCTAAGAGCTCCAAAAGTTTGGCAGGGAAAAGAGAGTTAGAGTCAGGTAGAATGATCATGATCACAAACATTTTGTTTCTGTAGGAAGTCAGGAATGAAGATCAAAATTAAAAAAAAAAAAAGAAAGGCTCTTGAACTTATATTGGCAAGCATAAGAATCATAAATCTGGATCCTCACCTCTTATGAAGCCTAAAGGCAATAACAGCACAGGACAAAGGTTGAAACACTCTGAAATTTTATGGGGTCCTGATACCTGCTTGGCTTTCACGCAACTTGGCACAGAAGAGTGTAGGTTGTTCAGGTTACAAAACAAGCAGTATAGCCAACACTGAAATCAATAAGACTATGCCTGAAAGCAAGTCCTCACTGTAGAGATAAATAACCACCGCAGTGACTCCTTGCAGGCTGGCAGGCAACGTGGGGAGAGACCAGCCAGCAGAGAGAGCCTGGGACCAGCTTGGGGCTCACCTGCTCTCGCCTGTTGAGTGGTCACCTTCTCATTAGTCGTAGGCTCTCTGTCCAAATTAGGGGGACAGATTGTTTCTGTGTAAGTCAAAGAAGCTTCAGAACCACTCTCAGCAGAGACCCTCTTTCAGAGAATGATACGAGTCGTGCTGGGAAATCAGGTTTATTTATAAGACCCCATGCATTGGCTCAGAGGACCTTATTGCTTCTAATTTTAATTTAAAAACTAATTTAATGTTTACTTTGGTAGTCTAGTGTCCATTTATTTTTTCAGTGGCCAGCAAAGTGAAAGAGACTCCTTAGAAGGTCAGTCTGGAGCAAGTCTGTAGGGGCAGTTTCACCATCAGTTTCAGCTATTCTACATCTTTGCAGGCCTCAGGAAAGCACAAACACATATTTTACTCTATTCTCAGCTCTCCATTACTACCTCCTCTCCACGTTGGCACTAGCACATTCTCTAATAATTTTTTTCCTTGATTTTTCGGTAAGGTCTGGCTAACCACGAGGCCATCTGGGTGCTGGGGCTGTGTCACAGAGGATAGCTGCCTGCTTTCATAACAGTGCAGTCTTAGATTAGCTTAAAGGTGACCACGTTCTTACTTAAGTTAAACACCTGACATAATTACCATCCTGAAACTAAGGTGTGTGACAGCTGAATACTCACTTATGTGACTGTCCTCACCTTTCTGTTGTCCCAAGACATTTTCTTCTCAATCTGTTCCCTTGTTGTGCCGGCCTCAAGCATTTCTACATGGCCACTGAGTAAATCAGATAAAAGTACTGAGCCAGCTGAAAAGTATCCTGTTCACAAAACAAAATAGATGTTTTTCCAAGTGAACCCTCTTGGCTCACACTGACCATGCAAAGGGGTTCAGGAACCGTTTAAACTGGTGAACAGATGAAGTGTGCCCTCCATTTCAGGAGCTGCTGCTGTTGCTCTAAAGTATTGTTTTACCATAGGAGTTCTCAGCCGTGCTGCTTCCATATCCCCTGTGCTAGAAGAGACCTAAGAAAAAGACCCCTACAGAAAGTTGAGCACCAGGGGAAATTTTAATGAACATTTTAAACTCATTTACGACCCTTTTATGCCACCCAAATGTTTTCCAAGGATCCCAGAGCTGAGCTTCAGGATCACAACCATTGCATGGCTTTAATTAACTGGTGCATGTACAATACACTGAACATAAACAGAGTATCTCTAAATGCTAATGGTTGTTATTGAACCCCCATGCTTCCTAGTGCAGTAATAACTGGTACAAAGCTTAACTTACTAGTATACAAGATCCAATTGTGTATCTTCCTCAAGGGATATTTATCTTCACAGCATGATTGCTAAGATTAATGCTAAAGTTTAAAATTCAAAAGTACTTACTTCAGGGCATTATGACAAGACAACAAAAATATAAACTTGACAGAAGAAAAGCTTATGCATATAAATTATGTAGCCTTTTAATTGAAATATATTTCATAACAGATTTTATAGCCAGCAGATTATTTTCCAAGGCATTTTTTTTTCCTTAAAAATAATTTGTAAAAGGCACTTTTTCAGCCCTCCCCATAGCTTTATAGAAATACAGACAAAAAAAAAAAAAAAGTTGAACAGCAGAGCATCGCAATTTTAGCCATAATAGTCAACATAACAATTAGAACAGTTTGTTAGGAGGACAGGGAATAGGGCTGTCTGGAAGAAAAGCGCTACGGCCAGCGCTGTTGACTCACTGTGTTGAGCACTGTTTCCTTTCCATCTGAAGGGGAGCAATGCCACACAGCAGCTGTTGTAGGAATAGCAGCCACAGGAGACATTGTCTCCAGCAATGATAAGCCAGGCTGAGAGGCTTAGCTTTTTTTTTTATTTTCAGTTTTCTGTTTGCAGAGTTTTTGGTGTGCTGTTTCTTTTCTTCCTTAGCAATGATGTGAATTTTTAAAGTCCTCAGCCAGTGCCATAACCCAAAAGAAAATTTTCATTCATTTTTGGTGGCACTGTAAATACCTTGCAAGCCAACTAACCAGGTCTAGTGGAAACAGGTCTGATTTTGCCTGTGAGATTAGAAGCACTATGAAGATCTGACCTCAGCACACATAGACCTGACCCATGTGTTTTCCATCTGAATTGGTGGCTGTTGTTCTGTCTGTAACTCAGGCTTTCCATACTCACTCTGCAACTAAAAAGGGCTGAAAATGAGCTATTCTGGTAGCCTCAGTCCCACACGTGCACTGCCTGCTCTATTTTCACCCAAATGGGAGAAAATAGGAGTCTTAAAGAAATCTTTCTAAATATCCACCTGAGCTACTGGGCAAACTAAGGAGAAAAACTCAAAGTGCACTTGGGTGTAGGTATGGGTCAGCATACAACATACAGATGACAGACAACATCCAGAAAGAGAGGGTTATCAGTTCTGCTTCTAGGAATTAGGAGAAATTAGATCTGCAACAGCCCTTTGAGAAATTTAATTGAGGAGCTTTCTGCTTTTATAGCTGGCAGCTCTCCCTCTTTCCAGAGGTGTTATTTAATCTAGCCACCAAGTCACATCTGCAGTTTTAATTAGCATGTGTGTGTCTCTGTTGTTTTTCCTTCCCTGTGTAGCACACTGAGCACCAACACATATCAGGCCCTTCAGAGTGAGCACGTTTATTTTAAGTACCACCGGGCCAAATTCTGATTTTCAGTAATTTCCCTATAGTCCTGTGGACCTCAGCAGGACCCCTCAGATTTTCACTCATCTGGCTGAGAACAGAATCTAGCTCAGGGTATTTGAAAGCCTTGTTATCAGTGAGGCAGGCTATTGAGTTGCTTGGTGCTCTAATTTTTACCTTGTTAGTGGCAAGGTTATCTTTCAGGCTAGTTTTTCCATTGCAAGCTGTAGATCCCAGCACAGTGGTATATGCTTTAAGCTGTTCTCACCAGTGCAGAAGCATAATAATAATAATAACAATGCTATTAGCAATAATGAACACAATAATAACAACCAAACAGCAGATTCACAATAAATCTTACTATCAATAAATATTACAAAGATGCTCATGATCATTTATTATTTCAGAGATGAAATAATTGAATGATAGGGAAGATAGTTGCCTGAAGCCACACAGAGGAGAATTAGGAAAGACAGGAAGACAAATTTAATCTTCTGTCCTGTGCTCTGTCCACAGGATTACATCTCTGACTCCTCAGTGCTGCGTGCAGCCATGGTACTATCTGCATCCTCTTAATTAAAAAAAAAAAAAAAATAAAAAAACAACAAAACAAAATAAACAAACATACAAACCAAACCAAACCAAAAAACCCCAAATGAATGAAAAAACACNAAAAAACCCCAAAAAAAAAAAAAAAAAAAAAACAAAAAAAAAAAAAAAAAAAAAAAGAAAAAAAAAAAAAAAAACAAAAAAGGACAAGATGCCATGGAAAAAAAGAAGAGGATGATCAAAAGGCCAAACGTCTTTACAAAAAGTTTTTAACTGCCTCAATGAAGAATAATACCAAACACCTCAGGTTCTGTAGGCAGGTGTACTGCTGTGGCGGGTGATGTATGTTGAGGCTATGGCTCTTTATACCATCAGTTCAAAAGTGTGGAGCATCCAGTTTTCATGTTCTTATTTCAGCTTGTATTGGTTTTCGATGACAAGATTTTGGGGCGTTAGAGGTGTGGCTTCTGCGAGAAGCTGCTGGAAACTTCCCCCTCGCCGAGCAGAGGCAATGCCGGCTGGATCCAGGATGGACCTTTGGGGGCCAAGGCCAAGCCCCTCAGTGACAGTGGTAACACCTCTGGGATAACAGAAAGCAGAAAAAAACCTGCACGACAGCAGCTGCAGCTGGACAGAGGAGTGAGGATGTCTGAGAGGAGCAGCCCTGCAGACCCCCAGGGCAGTGCAGAAGGAGGGGCAGGAGCTGCTCCAGGCTCTGGAGCTCAGATTCCCCTGCAGCCCCTGGAGCAGCCCATGGTGAGGCAGCTGTGCCCCTGCAGCACAGGGAGGGCACGGGGGAGCAGAGATCCACCTGCAGCCCCTGCAGGAGCCCAGGCTGGAGCAGGGGGATGCCCAAAGGAGGCTGTGAACTCGTGGGAACACTGTGCTGGAGCAGGATCCTGGCAGGACCTGTGGCCCTGTGGGGGAGCCACACTAGAATGTCTTCTCTTGAAGGACTGACCCTGCAGGGAGGACCCATGCTGGAGCAGTTCATGGAGGTCTGTGTCCCGTGCGGGGGACCCCATGCTGGAACAGGCGAAAGGTGTGAGGAATCCAGCACACGTGGAGGAAGGAGCTGCAGAGACAGTGTGTGATGAACTGACCACAGTCCCATTCCCCATCCCCCTATGCCACTGGGGAGCGGGAGGCGGAGAAAGTTGGGAGTAAATTTGAGTCAAGAAAGAGAGGAGGGTGAGGGAGGTGTTTTAAGAATTGTTTTTTTATTCCCATTACCCTACTCTGATTTCCTTGGAAATAAATTAAACTAATTTCCCCAAGCTGAATCCATTTTTCCCAGGTTGGTAACTCGTGAGAGATTTCCCCCTGTCCTTATCTAGACCCGTGAGTCTTTTGTTATGTTTTCTCTCTCCTGCCCAGCTGAGGAAGGGAGTGACATAGTGGCTTTGTTGGGAACCTCGTGTCCGGTCAGGGTCATCTTACCACACAGCTGGAATCAAGCCTAAAAGTAAATTGAGTAATGTATCCTTTGTTGTGGATTCAAACTACTATTTATCACCTGAAAATCTGGTGCTTACACTTCCATTTGTTTTCCAGATTTGCTCCAACAGAATCAGTATTTGCATCTTTTCTCCACAGTTGTCTCCTGTGGTTTACTGAGTTTTTGCTGGAGCTATATGTCTGTCTACTTGTCTGTTTTACACTTTTGTCTGACATTATAATTAAGAACAGTAATAAAAAAAATCTTGGAATATTAGAGATCATCCTTGTAAACAAAGAATGCAAATGGATTGTAAAACAGAAGAAAAGCTACTGTCTAAAAGTTTTTAACAGAGAAAAAAATGGAATCTGGTAAAAAAAGGAAAGAAAAAGGGGTTAAAACAGAGTGCTGATGATCTTTCAGAAAGCACAGATTTAATTCCCAGCACTTCTGATTTCATTAAGAACTGCAGCCTTTTCCACTGGCAGCACAATTCTTGAGCTTGACAAAAACAGATGGGGAGGATGGTGGAAGTGGTAAACTCCAGAAGTAGCACTCTGTCTTCTAAATCAGGAGGTCACACCTTCAAGTCTTGACTGAAGAACTCAATCTTCACCAGATCCCACAAACCCTGTTATACAGGTACTTGCTTATATGGGTCCCTGAGTGACAGATTAAAAAGCTCCCTCCTGGTGACTTATTCCCAGGGAGAGACACAGTGCTCTCAGAAAAAAAGGAAAATACGAAAAACCTCATCAGAATAATGGAGGGGAGCTGTTGCATTCCTCAAGTGCCATGTAATAACCTGTGCCTGTGAAAGGCTTGCAGCTGGCAGTGCAGGGTCACAGGGAGAATAAAGACTGTTTCACTCTTCTGGTGCTGGAAACACAGCTACCTATTTCCTTCAGGAATCTGTATTAACTCTTTCCACATCCAGCAGTCAGCACCCTTCTCCAGCCACATCATCATGATGTTTGGAGGGAAGAAATTATGGTGCTGTGTCTTTGCTATTTGGAGCATATAAATGGGATGTGTTGTCCAAGGCACTTAATACAGACTTTGGTTCCCCCTGTGACCAACAGCCCTGGGGCCTAGGGAGACAGCAGCAATCAACAGAGAAAACAGAATTCCCTAGTTCTCAAGTCCTCTGATCCCTAAAATAAATGAAAGCAATTAATAGACTTCCTTAATATACTCTGTGTGTGTTTTGTTTCTGTAGATAATAATAATTCTCTGTAACAAAAATAGTTATGCAGGTCAGTTTTTTGTTTGTTTGTTTGTTTTTTTTTTTCATTTCCTGGGTAATTACGGTATCTTCTGATCCAAAATCACTTCTCCTGTGAATCTATAGGACTAGGATTCTTCTAATTATTTCTGGGGAGGAGTGTGGCTGTTTTATTTTGCTTGGATTTGCCTGCGTGCAATTGCAGCATGCAACTGTTGTTGATGGTGCCTCAGTTTACAAAATATACAAGATTTTGAATGGATTCGGTTAGGTCTTACATGAAAAATGAATTTTTAAAAAAAGAGTATAAAGAACATCTGTCTGGACTGTTCACTCAAAAAAAGAAAGTAAAGCAAACAAAATTAATCAACTGGATACCCCTCAAGTACATTTGTATCACATACATTGGTTTCCTTACATGAATCACTGTCAGTCGATTTTCCCCAGCTGCACTTTATAGTCCTCAGGATGAGTGAATTATGCTCAGTGTGACAACGCTGGACAATCGTGTGAATAATCTGATAGAAAAACTGCAAGACTAGGATGAAAAGCAGATTGATTCTGTTTTAAAGGAACCTCCTTCGGTATTTGTTGTGTCTGATCCTTGCATTACACGATGGCTGCCAGAGAGTCTTTGTAGTATCAGAACAGTAAAGGTGGTGCTGGTTTATGAGTTGGCTCTGCTACCTGCAGGTTTTGGCAACTCTCTAATGAGAATGGTACAAACTCACTGAAGGTATTCTTTCCATCATACATCATCATGACATCCATAACTTCATCCAGTGGAGAATCAGTCCTACTTTAAAAGATGTATCAAACCGAGTCCAAATTAGGCAACTCTGTCTGCAAGGGTATTTTGTACCAAGACTTGACAAGCTTTGTGAAAAGCTGGTCAGGCTCTGCAGAAGACATTTAGGATTTTACGCTCCTTTTGGTGAATAAATCAAACTGGGAAACTAAGTTTTGTCTGTCAAAGGTGCATGTGGTCAGTTTGTTCCTGTGCACATGTGCCTGGAAAGCTTTCAGAATCAAAAATATGTTATGAAAGTTGGTTTTTTTTTTGCCAAAGCAAGGTATTGAAAGAAAAGGATAAACCCTTTCCCCTTGTTTTGTAAAGGTTTGATTAATAATATTCTATTTGCATATTAAGGGTGTATTCAGGCAGGCTCTACTATGGGTAGGAATACAGACTTTAATTTTTAAAGCATACATGTCTCTTGTTGTATCATTATAATAATAGCAGAGGTGAATGACACCTCCATTAAGGTTTCCAGTGTAATTTATAAGGATTGGACCTGTAGTCTGTAGCTGGTGTTTTGATGAATGAAATTTGTTTCGGAGGCTCAGATAATGAAACCAGTGTGTTGTGCTTGATGCTGTTACATTAGTACGGAAAATCCAAAAGTAAGAATAAATGTCCATGAGGAAGAGAAAGGAAGAAAATCCAATTAAATAACTTGGGTTGCCAATTACCTTAAGACTGTGGGGCTGCATGTATGTAGAGATTGGTCTTTGTACATGGTACTTCAACATATGCTCAAGGGAGATGCTTTGAGCAGAAGTAGGGCCCTTTCAGGATCCTGATGTGGCAGTTTTATAGCCTGGAGGGAGTATAGACCCACCGGACTACAGGTGGAACAAAGGTGCTGCAAGGAGAGAGGAAAGTCACACCTTCCGCATACCACCAGACTCTGTGCTGGAGGGAGAATTCATCCTTCAAAGGGCAAACAGCATATCTGCAGGCAAGAAGATCTGCAGAAGAAACAGCTTTCAAGCTCACTGGAGGTCCTTGAGAGATGTCTGGGAGCCTCCCTTGGCTTCATCCTCTCTTTAGCATATGGTCTGCCTTTCTGCTCTATTGCTTTACGTTGCTTTCCACCAAGAGAAGACTTTTGTCTGTGTCTGAGGCCTTGTACAAGGTCCTGGTTCCTGAGGCTATGAAAACATGAATATGCATAACCTACTAACAGATCAGAGTATAGCCTAGGGCTGGACATGGAGAGGGGGAAGACAATTCTCAGCTTTGGCTTAGCATGTAACCTTGAGCTATCTATTTACAGCTAGATCCAAACCAGCATATTTGAACCCAAAATACAATTAATGTGATTTAGGCATTTAGAAACACTCCTGTTCATGGAGCCAGGCACATGCTGAACTGTCCAGACACAATATTGCTCCAGTCAGCAGGCCTCATAGCAATGTTAATAAAATGCTGAGCCTAAGCCAGTAAACCTTACTAAGGAGTGAGATGAGCTACGTGCAGCACTTAGCAATGATGATGAAAGGGCTTTCACAGGGAAGGTGAGCTCTCAGTTCTGCAGTGTAAATGTAATCACCTTCAGAGTCCAGGTGGCAACAGGAAGTCTTTTTTTTTTACAGACTTTTCTAAGCCCCCTGAAGTTCTGGTCGTGGAGAGCTGTGGCTCCCTCAGAGTGATGCTGCCATCCTAGCTGAGGCAGCTGCTGAAACACCAGAAATTATTCAGGACTCACCAAATGGGCATCCTAAGTACTGAAAGGCTTTGAGATGGATGGCACCATTTGTGCACAGTGACAATTACTGTACATATCCTTTTCAGCGCTGTATAACTGAATGTAGTCTGCAATCCTGTCACATACTGCCACATATCCCGTGCTATTCCTACGT
>VZTF01003428.1:0-11413 GCA_013397755.1 Cnemophilus loriae | reverse complement strand
AGGCCTTTCTCACTGAGGTAAAGGGGAGTCTTGCACTTTGGAGCCTGTCCACCAGCGGGCCCCCTCTGTACCTGGGCTCTCTGGCCCCCTCAGCCACCACAACTGTTGGTTCAGCCGATACAGCAGACAACAAAGATGGTGAAGGGCCTCGAGGGGAAGACGTATGTGGAGCAGCTGAGGTCACCTGTTCTGTTCAGCCTGGAGAAGAGGAGACTGAGGGGAGACCTCATTGCAGTCTACAACTTCCTCGTGAGGAGAAAAGGAGGGGCAGATACTGATCTCTTCTCTGTGGTGTCCAGTGACAGGACCTGAGGGAATGGCCTGAGGTTGTGTCAGGGGAGGGTAAGGTTGGATATTAGAAAAAGGTTCTTCACCCAGTGGGTGGTCAGCCACTGGAACAGGCTCCCCAGGGCAGTGGTCATGGCACCAAGCCTGACAGAGTTCAAGAAACATTTGGACAACGCTCTCAGGCACATGGTGTGACTCTTGGGGATGCTGCTATACAGGGATGGGAGTTGGCCTCGATGATCCTTGTGGGTCCTTTCTAACTGAGCATATTCTGTGATTCTCTGTAAGGGAAGCATTAAATAGGGGATATTGGAAAAGACTTCAAGAAGGACAACATAATGTCCATCTCTTTTGTACTGCTGATCATCAGCAGTGAAAACCTGGACCCCTTGACCTTATTCTACACCAAAGTCCTCTCACTGCTCCGAGATGTTTGCAGCAGTAAGAGTTTCACACCTCAAAGCCAATTCCATGCAGCCAATTCCCCTCAACTCAGTCCTCCCTATCTGATTTCTCCTTCTGTGTTTGAACATGAGGAGAGGCAGCTCAGGAGTTTTAACAAATTTCAAGAATATTCTCCTATAGGATGTGTCATCACTAGTAGAGATTCCTCCCAACAACTACGTAAAGCTAGCTTGCCATTAACACTACAGGCTTTGTAAACCATCATTTGACATAATGTACAATTTCAAATCTTTTCTCTGTATTTCAGCCAGCTCAATTTAAGAGCAAGATTACAGTCAAGCAATGTTTTTCTGTGTTGCTATGACTTGTGTTAGAAGCAGCTCTGTAGAGAAGATACTTGTAACTCTTAAGTGTTACAACCATATAAATATAGGGAACACTCAATAGGGTTTCCTTTTCTCTAGTTCCACTTGAATTTCCTAATTGATTTTATCCATGTTTACCTGTTTTAACATAAGAGATTTGCACTGAATATTGTTTAGGAACTGCTGTTTATGCATGAAGAATATGAGTCTGGTAGTCAAAATACATTCATGTACTGGACTTGCATCTTCCATCTGAAGGAAAGGTGGAGGCATTAACAATTAGGATACCTCTAAAATAGCTTTGTTTGCAGACTACTGATACTGACTGGCTTAATTGGACTACATATTCTCCAATTCCACTCTCTTACTACATTCTGTTGGGTCTTTCTTGCATCTGATATCTGTTTCTTACATGAAAGGCAGTGAAGAAAACAGATACTATGCAAATCTCCATTATACTTATTTTTAAGGAACTATTTTTGAGCTAGTTAATAAGCACCTTTTTACGTGTGATGTAAGAGGGAATCAGGACAGAATGTACAAATTCACAACAGCTATCTATTCAACTCAGATAAGACAGAATGTTATTCAGGGTTGAGTCCAGTCTTCTCCATGCATAAACTATCTTTGAAATAGTGAAGCACAGATGTCCTGATTGTTTAGCTATATAAGGCAGGCTCACTTTTGCTCTTTGTTTCCAATCTGGTGACTTTTTAACACTTTTTCTGCATATTAAGTCACTTTCTATGCATCCTCTTGACATGTGTCAATTTTAGAACTTTGTAGTCCAAGAGTTAGAAAGCCTCCACTGCAATGAGAGTTTGTCACAATAGGTAGTTGGTAGAAATATTTCAAAATGTCTATCAGATAAAGCACAGCTCAGGACTCAGATAAAGGAATTATGCATTTCTAGGGCCTACTTGGACTTATCTGCAAGAAGGGCACATCCCTGCTGCATGTACAACAGAAAAACTTCGGTTGACTGAGCACGTTAAGGGAAAAAAAGAATGGTAGCAATGCTATTTCTGATTCTCTGAGGTTACCAAGAAGCCAAGCACAGAATTTCAGGAGCACAAGTTTGAATTGAGCCATCTACATGACTTTAAATTATGAAGTCCACATGAAAATTGCTGTTGAGCTGTTTTTCATCAGGAGGTGCTGGTCTGTTATGATCCCAGTAAGAAAGGCACTCAGAAGTCTGTAAGGTTTCATTTAAAATGCATTTTATTAGAGCTAACACTATAAGGAGAAAATGATATAGATAATCTCATGTCCTTTTAGATGCTGAGAACCCTGAGTAGTGTAGCATCAAATGGGCCTCCAATCCATGTGCAGCACATGGGCAGACCCAGTCCATAGAAGAGATTCTCCCATTTCAGTCATTTGAGCTATTATATAATTTTTCTTACAAGAAAAAATCCCCTCTATCATAAAGGACATTCACACAAGAACCTCTTGCTGCAGTTTTAGATAAAGGCAAGCGTAATCGTGGTACCAAGTGGGAGTTGCTTGCAGGCTCTTCTGTTACAATGAGCTGGCTGAGGTTATCCTGTGGCCAAGGGATTTGTGCAACATAGCACAGGCCTGAAGACTCACTCCTGTTAGATTGCTAACTAATCGATGTACAGTGGTCTGCCAGTCATGATCACTACACCTGCTAAGGGTTTTTCCAAGCTGTCTACAGTCCTTGAGAGTTAGTCTAACACTAAGAATTAGACTCAGTTCTTTCACAAGGCTATAATTAGCCTGCCAACAGTGCATGCATCACTTCAACATTTAATAACCATAAAAAAGTCAAAGTTCTCCTGCACTGAACAAAGATGACTTTTTGTCTGTCTGATAATCATTGCTGTGACAATATTTTTTATTAATATCTTTAAGTTTACTACTCAGCTTTCAGTTCAGTAGAACACATTTAAAAAGTCTTTTGCAAAACATAGAGGCTTCAACAAATGACTCACTGATAATTAGTATCATAGAAGAGCTAACTGCTAATATTTTAATACATATTTTACTATTCTCAGTTGTTATGGTGGCTGTAGATCACATCATGTCATGTTTGCTTTTAGCATCATTCCTCAAAGCACGTCATAGAAAAATGTCTGTCCTCAGTGTCTGCCTTCAGTGGTCAAGCATAATAGGCTTCCAAACATTTTGTTGAAAATCAAGTCAGATATATTTATTAGAGATTTTGTACTGTCACTTGAGGAAGGATTACTCACAAATGTAATATCATAAAAGGCAATGGGAAGACTAATGTCAACAAAGATTAAATGGCACAATCACGTCTCAAATGTATCGAAGAAATTACTGCAGAAAACATCTCATTGGTTTTCTTTACACATCTCTCACCTTGGAGTATGACAAATAAAGTGGGAAAGTAGACGACTGGCAATATCTAAAAGCTGTATCTAAGATTTTCCTCTCCCTTATCCCTATCAAGCGCCCACCACAGGGTTTGGAGGGTAGAGATCAGATTTTTCTGTAGGTGTTGACTATCCTTACTTTTAGGTAACATGAAATACAGTAGCTTGTCTTTATTGTGAATCTGAGAAAAAGATCAGGTTCAGATTTACAACTGATTATAATTAGCGATGAAAGTAAAAGCAAATAGGTGAGCAAACTCCATCTTGAGTATTATTTCCAAGATTATACACCCACATAGGAGGGATATTATTGCCTTGGAGACTTCTTTCTATATTTCAATAATCTAAGCTATGAAGGCAAATTTGAGGCACTTGCATTTATTCTTTCCAGAAAGGTGCTAAAAATATATGCTCAGATTAATCACAAATATTTTCCATAGTAAAAAAAAAAATGTACTTTTTAATTTTAAAAATTGTCTACAATTTTGAGGTTTGCTTGAATTTTTTACAGTCCTGGGGACTCTCACTGTATTATATTAAATACAACATGTATAGTATGGGAAATAATGTTTGCAGGACAAGTTGCCTAAGACTTGACTTAAATAGACCACCAATATTAATGAGCAAACAGATCTTCAAGCTCATTGCTAGCACTCACTTATGAAATTTCCAATAGCATGTCAATTGTTTTCATGTGTCCCCTGGCAAGCACAACTATGGCAAACAAATTGACCTTGCAGCCCACAAAGGGAGGCAACAGTAGATCTCTCTGACTTGGGCTGCTGATGAATCCCCTTTATAGTAATGGTGGGCTCTAATCACAGAATTTGCTCTGTAGTCTGTTACCATTATCAAGGCTCTATATTCTACATATTAAAAGATTAGGAGTGGAGAGAGGAAAATCAGTGTGAGTAAAGTTTATTAGATTTGCACAATGAATAACTTGAGGACATAAATATAAATGAATTCATAGATTTATTTGGAAGGTATAAATAAGTATGATAAAAAATCAGGGGCAGATAAACTAAAAAGTATTCAATAAACTCATCTTGTTTCTGAATTTGCCTTCTGTTAGGAAAGATTCACGGAATGGTTGAGGTTGGAAGGTACCTCTGGAGGTCATCTGGTCTAACTCCCCTGCTCAAGCACGGACACCTAGAACCAGTTGCACAGGACCATGTACAGGAGGCTTTTGAATATTTCTAAGGAGGGAGAGGCCACAACTTCTCTGGGCAATCTATTCCAGTACTTAGTCACCCTCACAGTAAAAAAAGTGTTTCCTGATGCTTGGATAAAACAATCTCCTGCATTTCGGTTTGTGCCTATTGCCTTACCTTCTGTCACTGGACACCACTTAAGAGCCTGGCTCCATCATCTTTACACCCTCCCTTCAGGTATTAATATACATTGATAAGATTCCCCCTGAGCCTTCTCTTTTCTACACTAAACAATCACAGCTCTCTAAGCCTTTCCTTATAGGAGAGATGCTCTAGTCTGTTAATCATTTTAGTAGACCTGTGCTGGACTCTCTCCAGTATGTCCATGTGTCCATGTCTCTCTTGTACTGGAGAGCCCCAAACCAGACACAGGACTCCAGGTGTGGCCTCACCAATGCTGAGCAGAGAGTAAGAATAACCTCCTTTGACCTGCTGGCAATATTTTGTCTAATGCAGCCCAGGATACCACTCGCCTTCTTTGCAGCAAGGGCACATTGCTGGCTCATGTTCAACTTGGTGTCCACCAGGACTCCCAGGTCCTTTTCTGCCAAGCTGCTTTTCAGCTGCTCAGCCTCCAGCATATATTGGTACATGAGGTTGTTCCTCCCCAGGACTTTGTACTTCTCCTTGTAGAACTTCATGTGGTTCCTGTCAGCTCAAATATTTTGCTCCAGAGGGCTATCTCCATTGACATTTAAATACAGGATGATAGAGTAATATAACAGGGCTCTCTTAGGGAGGACTGTGCTATTTTGGTAAGAGTGTTTAACAGGATGAAATAATGAATCATTTTTTTCTAGAATTAAAATTTAATAAAGAATTTTTTTTCTGTTCTCTTCAGATATTTCATTTGTGGAAGAAAAAAAAGGAGTGATAAACCTGTGAAGAAAAAAATATGAGGAAAACATATCACGAAATCAAATGCATATACAAACAAATTCTGAGGGAGTTGGATTTCTTGCTGGACATATGTAATTTTATAAAATGGAGGTTAAACAAGGCTCAAAACAACACCAAACTCTTATATTTAATCTTTTTTCGTAATACTCTGCAAAGAGAAGCATGATTTGAGGATTTGGGAGATGTTGAACTGCAGGCAGGCACTCAGTCCCTATTGAGGAATTACCTTGTTATGGCAAGTGGGATTAGAAGCAATGTAAATGGGTTCTCCAAAATATTTCCTCACTTTTGAGTATTTCAGCACTGGGATGAGAGCAGCAATGAAGTCAATTGAAGAAATATAGTAAAATCTTTCATCCTTGAAGATCAGTAAAAGAAAACTCTGGCTGTACTCTGATGCACACAGTGTAAGCTTTGTAGCTCATAGCACAAAATGCCAAGTGGTATAATAGCAGGAAACATACCCAACACTGAGTCAGCCTGTCTTCAGCAAGCTTCTTTCTTTTTTTTTCTTCTCTTTAATATTTGTTTGCAAGTCAAAGATTAAGTATAATTAATTAGAGGATTACCCATATGCCATGGCTAGATGGCAGAGATGTACCGTAGAAACACAGTTTTTCAGTCTCGTGTAATTACTTTGAAATGGTGCTTCTGTCAGATCAGATTTTTATTTTTACATTCTGGTCAGATACAACAGAATTACACTACATACCAAGTAAACTGTAAGGCTGTGAGAGATACAGCTCAATTAATTTTCCCTATAAAACTGACAGCACTCAAACCTCTGCATAAATCTTCCTTGGAATAAGGGCAAAGGCCCTCTCCACGAACGCACGCTCGAACGCACGCACGCACGCACGCACGCAGCCGCGCACCAGCTCACTGTGGCCCTCACTGAGCCTTTCGCCGCCGTGGAAGCCCACCCTGCACGCCCCACCGCTCCCGCAAAACGTTGGAAAAAACACCCCTTTCCACACTGCCCCTGGCTGGCTAGGGGCGATTACATAAACGCCAACCCCACCCCCCTTCTGCGCGCTGCCTTCCGCCTGGAAGGTTATACAATACCCAGCACGTAGACCTACCGTACCACGTACAGCCCCAGCAGCGCAAGGGGCGGGACGTCCGGCTCCGCCCCCCGGCAGCCTTCATTGGCCAGCCCCCGAGAGTGCTCGGCATGGATTGGGGTGTTGTTGGTATCTCTTGTAGCTGACTGACAGGCCAGCTGGTCGGCCGTAAGAATGCCTGCGTACCTGCATGCCTCCGTCCGTACTTCTGACCTACTAACATACATCTTTTCGTGTTGTCACATGCTCCCTCACTCCAGCTTACTCTGCTCCCGGACAAGTGGGACGTTGTTGCTTGCTTGTCCTTACCCGCTTCGCCTCGACCAGATGCTCCTCTTACAGCGCTGCACTGAAGGTAGGAATGCGCGCTCAGGGTGGCGTCATGGGAGGAAGCCTGGGGGAAGGCGGGGCGTGCGTGCGTGTGTGGGCGGGTGTGGAGCTGTTAACGTTTTGCTGGCGTGTCAGTGCCGGAGCTCGGCGCGTCTAAAGGTAGCAGGCACTGCGTGTGCGTGAGTATGAAAGGCCATAGGAATTTCGGTGCAGAGTTAAGGTCATTAATTACAACTCTTTTGTGCGTTAACGAGAAAAATCAGAATTTTGTGCCGATGTCAGAGGCTGCCGGAGAAATCCCACTTTCACACGGTGTTGAAGGATATTGTTTGTGGGCAAACTGAATTAACGTTAGCAGTCTGCCCCACAGCTCCCGTGTTTTGCTAGACTGTGTTTGCTTTAAGCCTTTTTCGTCACTTTTGTCGCTATTTTTCAGACTCTAAGGGACCGATCACATAATATTTCCTGGAAATGTTGCATTATGTAACCACAGAATTTGCTGGCAGTCAGGCTAGGAAGAGGGACCTAATTATGCAATTTTATCATCTTGCTACAAAGAAACTGGGACAATCCCACTTAAAAATGTAACTAACAGATTTTGTTAAGTACATTTAATAAGGAAAGTAGACAACTAGGTAAGTGGGGAGGTAACTCATGCTTGCTGACTATGAGTTGTGTACCTTGAAATGAAATTTGTGTTAATCTATATTTAGCCCTATCACATTTTAGCAACTGTTGCTTCATGTGCAATTCCTGGTCTTTTCTCCAGAGCTGTGCATATAGACGTTTAAGGCCATTTGCTTGGATTTTTAACTCCATGCTTTTAAGAGCCTTTTTGATAAGGCTGCATTTTTAGAAATGCATTTCACCTAGACACTAAATAATGTATTCGGTACTGAATTTTACTTGTCACCCTTTTAAAAGAGGAGAACATGTAATTTAAGAGAGGAATGAATTTAAGAAAATGTCAATGGCGCTGAAGAAGCGAGATGGCCTGCCTGTGTCCTGACAGCTGCAGTGGACTCGTGTGAAGAAGTAAGGCCAGGCCCAGGGGACAGAGGAGTACCCTAGTCCCACGAAATCAGGCATTTTAGTGTGGCACACAACAAAAGCAGAAGTAGATCAGTTATGACGTTCTCGATAGCACTAATCTTCGGTTAGTTGGTGCGTGATCACAACCGGAATGTGGGCGTTGTGGGTCATGGGGGGAGTATCGCAGCACTGCTAATATGGGGTGTGAGGGGGTGTCCTGATCCCGCGCCCCGGAGGCTCCCACTGCTCCGAAGACTTGCACAACACGGGGTGTGGAGGTTGCTATGTCCTTCTGCTGGGGATGGCGGCAGGTTGGGACCTTTCGAACNATAGTACGGGTGTTCTCGCTGTAAACAGGGGGAGCCGATGGCGCCATGCACCATCGGTTACGAAGTGGGGCTCCTCGCCGCCGCGACCCGCCCACCCATCACCCCCTGGTGGGGGCTTTGATCGCAGGGTGGGTAGCGGCAGGGCGGATTTCATGTCTGACTGCCGCTTTTAGTTAAGGCGAATCAGACAGAGAGAGCCTCGAGCTTCCTGGCCGAGGGTCTCCCTGAGGGCAGGCGTCCTCTCTCGGTACCCGCCCGGCTGCCCAGGGGCACTTCCTCCCTGGGATTTTGGCCGTGCCCCGCTGCCACAGGTTGGGTGCCACTGTAGGAAGAGTACGGCTCACATGTAGGCAGTAGAAATCATACACACACACCCCCATCTGAATATTTAGGATTTCTCCTTAAGTCACAAATAATGAAAACTGGCCATTGCCCAATTCTGTTGTTGGCAAGTAATTTCGACACTTCAGTGGCAAAAGTTGTGGCTGGAAGTCCCATATTCTGGGTTCATCTTATCCTCTGTCCTTGACAGAAGGCTACCTTGAAAGTTGCTGATGATAACTTGTCTTTATTAAATATGAGGCAATTTGTGCATGCGTGTGTGCGTGCCTACAGAGATCTAAGTAGACAAAACCAAAATAACCATGTTGACTAAACCCTCCAAAGTGAAAATTTAGTATCACAACCATGGTGTATGATCAGTATAACTGTTGTAGGTAGTAACAGTAAAAAATATATATTTTTTAAAGATGATATTTTTGATAACATGCACAAGCTTTTCTGCTACTTGATTGTTGGAGTCAAGTACAGTTTTGCCATAGTAAAGCTGTTTGGATTAACTGTGTTAAATATTTTTTTCCTTGTCCTTTATAATTTGAATGATTGCACTCGGTTTCATTGTGTTCACTATTATGTATGTAACCTACTTTGAGTCATCTTTGTTCTTTTCAGTAATTAATTCAGTCTAGAGCATAGTTTAAAATATTACTATGGGTATTAGTTTTACCATCCTTATTCAATTAAACTGTTGCTTAGATAAGAAATTAGAGTGAATTTTGGTCCAAAGACCTGATTTAAACCAACCAAATCAAGGATTACCGATTGAAGATCCTTAATATTATTTGCACTACTAAATATATCATTATGAGTTCTCACATTGCAGATGTCTTTATTTGACTGTTGAAGTATTAAAAGTTTGTAAAATTATATGCCTTTATTTTCCATTCTTACATAATTTTTATTTTTAACTCATTCTCTAAAGGTCTGTTAACTAGCTTTCAAAATATCCAGCTTCCTGAATTTGATTTCAAGACTTCAAATTTCTTTTGGAATTTATTTATTTATTTTAAAGGACCCAATTTGAAAGGTGTCAAAAAGCTTACAGTCTTCCCATGAACAATAGGAACTTACATGATCTCTTCACAGCATATCTTATCGTAAGAAGGAATAGTATTTTCCATGTTTCAGCTGATACTTGTACAACATACGTGCATTCTATCTATTGCAATAAAAGGAATGCACAGTCTAGAAGAGATATCAGTACTCTGTTGCTTTTTTCAATCCTTTATCTTGAAATAATGTGCATAAATAAAATAAACTTTTAACTCATTCTGAACTGACTTATTTTAGCAAATAGTTGTGGAGACTGTTTATGAAATAGTTTCCTTTTCCAGACAGCAATCTTGCTGCTGTTATAACATAATGTAATAATGTGTACAACTGAGACTTAGTATACCCTGTTAAGCAATGTATCTGACTCCTCAGCTTAATTTACTCTTGTCATGGTTATTACAGTCAATTATGAGATATAAATGTGCTTAGGATGTGTAATAGGAAAAAAACACGCCACTTCCTGTGGCCCATTCTATGACAAAATGACAGTTCATTTCAGTGTTAGTATTTTACAGTGTTTGGTGAGGAGGAATTTCAAACAAGATATTTATAACTGTCTAATACTGATGGTAATGACTGTCAAAAATAAGACTGTGTAAACAAGGACATATTTGGATGAGATTCAAAATGTATTAGAAGCAATGTTTCTGAAAACCTTTTGGTTTTAAAGGTATACCTGAAATGGATTAGTATTGGGACCTTGTTAAATATCCTGATTTTTTTTTCTAATTCACATGTTGAATTGATCCATGTCCAAGTTAGCATACTCTGAGACCAAATCTGGTCACAGATAGTATATAAATCTATTTATTTTCTGTTGGAAAGAAAGCTTCATAAAAATATTTTTCCCTTTTTTGTAAGTTGTCACATCTTGGGGTAGCTTTCAGTTCTGTCCTCAAAGTATTTGAATAATAAACCATTTTTTTACATAGGCATGGTTTCACAGCAGTTAGAAATATAGATGCCAGTCTTATAAGACCTCCTTTTATGATTAGAACCAAACACTTGGGCTCTCAATAAAGAAAATGATTCTTTGTGTGTGCCATAGCTTTCCCTTCTGGAATATCTTGCAGGATTAGAGCTCTAAAGATTGCTATTTCTCCATTTTGTTTGCAGTGAGTGGTAGAGATCAAGATTTTTTACAGGCAATGTTTATTTTGTATACTTAAACTTATGAACTTATGTTTTTATATAATAAGATGCAAGTTTAGAGCATCACCTGGGATTTACTGACATAATTCTACTGCCTTTTAATGGAGTTAGATAAATTTAGATCAGCTGAAGGTCTGGTCCATGTGTGACATTAGTAAGACTACAGTTAAAGCATCTTATTAAGGGCATTGTCCAAATGCCTCTTAAACACTGACAGACCACCTCTCTAGGAAGCTTGTTCCAGTGTTTGACCACTCTCTCAGTAAAGAAATGCTTCCTAATGTCCAGTCTAATCCTCCCTGGATGCAGCTTTGAGCCATTCCTGCACATCCTGTTGCTGGATACCAGGGAGAAGAGATCAGCACCTCCCTCTCCACTTTTCCCCCTCAGAAAGTTGCAGAGAGCAATGAGGTCACCTCTCAACCTCCTTTTCTCCAAACTAGACAAGCCCAGAGCCCTCAGCCACTCCTCATAGGACATTCCTTCCAGCCCTTTCACTAGCTTTGTTGCCCTCCTCTGGATGCATTTAAGTACCTTCACGTCTTTTTTTAATTGTGGGACCCAGAACTGCAC
>VZTF01003413.1:63666-200945 GCA_013397755.1 Cnemophilus loriae | reverse complement strand
GATATTTTACAGTTACTTTGTTAATCGGTCAGGCTAGTTGGAGTAGAAGCATCTTCTGTCCTGAACCTTTTGTTTCTCAGTCTCTTTCAGTCGCATTCTGTTGCTTGTCACGTTTGTATGAAGAAGCTGCAAAGTGCTTTGGCAAAGATTCCTAGAAACACTGTTTCCAGGTTTTAAAGATGTCCTTTAGAAACACCCTTGTCTCCCTGAGCTGCCTCGAGCAGGTTTTCCAGGCTCTAGCCTTATACACTCTTGTTTTTGTGATGCTTAAGTTTTGGGAAAAAAAAAAAACAGAAAATATCTGTCTAATGAACAGCATCCAAGAGTTAAAGACAACTCAGATTAGATATTGCAATTAAATCCTTAGCCTGAAAAATCTATGCTAAGCCTCTGAGCAGTATCAGCAACAACAGGAAAAAGCTTTTCTTCTCTGTACATGCAGCACTTAAACTTGGGAAAGGCTTTTACTGATGAGGCTGAAGTGGGATTTAACACTAAAGGCCAGAGCAAAAATGATGTCGTGAAGGTAGGTTGATAAATCAGACAATTTATTCCAGCTGCGGATTTGGCTCCTAATAAATTGTTAGTTTTACAGAGACATATTAAAATAATAAAAGTCAGTGAATCAGCAATTTTCACAGCAAACCAAGTTACAGAAAGTTCAATCCCCACAAGAAGCTTTCTTTCTCCAAACATTTGGACATCATCTCTGTCTGCTGTGTCTTTTTGAGTTTCCTCTTTCTAATTCTGAGCAAATTACCGCATGGAGCTACTTCCATGTGTCAGAGCCAGTGCTGAGCAGCAGCTGCAGCCGGGATTCACCAGTACTGCACCAGCCTGATGCAGCCACGGCAGCAGCAAGCTGCTGTCAAAAGCATTTTCTTCTCTGGCTGTTTGCACAAAAAGATCTTGAGTTCCTGAAAAGTGCAATGTTTCCCTCCCTCTTACCCACCCCTAAATAGTATCATTTAATCAAGTAAGTGTATTTTCCCATAGGAATTGTTTTCTTTCTGTTTCAGGAATTGTCTGCAAGTAGCTGAGGGAGGAACAAGGGTTTTGTCAGGCAGTGAACACTGGCAGGAGGGAGCAGCCATGGGTACCTCAGTGTCCTGCTGGGGCTGTCTGAAAAGTGCCTTCAGACTCATGGTTATATCTTCTCTTGAGTAAGATTTGTCCGGGGAAATACAAAGAGTTTCCAGTGCTTTCTAAATGCTTGATGATACAGACATGTAGGTCTTGGGAGAAAAAAACCTCTTAATTAGAATTTGGAAGTAACAGGAATTTACTACAGGTGTATTGGGAAAGTAAGGGGCTATGCTCGTAATGAGAATTCTTGTCCCACTATTTCCACCTTTTTTGGCTTATATGTAATGGTTGGGTTCTGCTTTTGAAATGGTAGTAAAGAATTGTGAGTGAAATCAATGACACATTCGTGGAAAAAAAAAAGCAGCTAATTTTAGCATAAAAATCATTGGTGTTCCTTTTCACTCTGTTTTCAGCAGCCAATCAGTTTTAATGAAAACATCTTTGATGGACAGGAAAAACTAGCTGGCATCTAAACTGGAGGAAGCTGACAGTGAATACATTAGCTGGGAAGAGTCATCTGTTCTGGAGCTCTTTAGCAAGTGACCATATATTTTAAATTTGTGTTACATCAGAGCTGGTAAAATTGTTGAGCTGCTCTGCTGAGTGTATTGAAGTCGACTCATGCACGCTGCATGGAGAGATGTTTGTTCATGTTAACCAGCCAGAAACATTCTATCAAATGTTGCTGTAACTGAAATGCATCTGTCCTGATACACGGAAAGGAAGCTTAAATATGGCTTGTGTTTAAAACAGCAAAACTATGTTTGTGTGTATGTATTTATATGCATATATTAAACAGAAAAAAATGTCAGGATTACGACTGCTAAATCCAGGTGTTATGTTGGTTTATGGACCTGTGATAACACGTACATTTAAGAGAGCCTGTGTGGGATTTATTTTTATATTTGTTTCTGAAGTCAGCTAAAATAATAGACATGATAGTGAGTTTTCTCACAAAAACTGACTTGTCATATCCCGGACACATTTCTGCTACCAAATGATGCAAAAGCCTTATATAGATATTCTCCTGCTCACACATTTCATCTTTTTTCCCCTTTTTTCCACCCAAAATAATCTATTCTTAATTTATGTGACATATGAGTTTTAGTTATAGCTAAAGAATGAGGAGGAGGGGGAAGAAACCAAGTGTTGCTTTTCCATAATTTCTTCACGTATTTAGATTTTTAGAGAAAATCAAAACACTGTCTTGTCAGATACAGGTGAAGAGAATTCAGTATTGGGTTCTCCTGAAAACAGAACAATTTGTTGCAGGTTTCCTTGCGGTTTGCTACTTTGCAGAGGTTTTCATACACAGTAAGAGGACAGATGATGCTCAGACTTAACTGTGACACATGAAGCAGAAACAGAAGTCCCTGTTTTGGTTAAATAAAACAGTTTGTGTATCACGGTGAGCCAGGTGGTTGAGTTCTCATGATGTTATTTAATTTAAAGTATTATTGGAAGAAGAATAACGCAGGAAGAACTGCTAAGAAAAATCTGCCTGGTGCAATGATATATGTTACTCTTCAACTAATGAAAAAGCTATTAAAAGCTGAAGATCACTGTATTTCCAACCCAGCTCTAAACTTCACCCCAGCAACAATAGAGAGACCAGCCATCCCCACAGAATCCCCTGACCCACATTATTAAGCAGGGCCTTAATATCAAAATAAACTAGCATTTGAACACCTGCCAGCCACGCCAGAGCCCATCTCCGTGGCTGTGTCAGTCCAGCACTAGGGCTGCAAATGCCAGACAGGAATGAAGCAGACAGTGAGCAGTCGGGGAGGTGTGAGGGCTGGCCAGTCTTCTCTAGAGGACTCTAAGTGTGTTCAATATGCTACAGAGCCGAGGGATTAATCTTGGGATTTATTGGCTTTGCAGTGAGGAGTGAACGAAGTAGGGAGATGATGAGCGGAAAAAAAAAACGGAGCAATTAAAGTCATAGGATTGCGCACACGTGAAATACGGCCGCAACTGTCCAAGCCCACACCTTCCCTCAAATAAATAAAGCTGACTTCCAAGTCAGAGATGGGAGCCAAGGACTTGTGGAGAGGGTGGAAAAAAAAAAAAAAAAAGGAAAAAGGCATCCCTTCCATCTGGGCATGGGGTTTATATCCATAATCTCTGAGGAAACCAAATAAGAGAAGGATGCATTTTTCATCCCTCCCCCGCCCTGAGAACGGCAATTGTGGTAGAGGTTCCTACCCACTTTCACGTGGGAACGCAGAGCGAGTTCCACCAGCGAGCAAGGAGCCTTGTCTTCAGTAATCCCTGGAGAACAGAAAAGATGGAACCAGTAAAGCCCCATCAGGTTTCTTTATTTCTGTTGGAATGTGGGAAACTGAGCTTTTAGGTATTGTGAAATCTCAGCTCCTTCTACCCAATGAACTTAGAAGAATTTATTGCAAGAAGAGATGATATTGAGGTTCAGTTTTATTTGTATTCAAAGATCTGGTTTTGAACTTGGCAGGACAAATTTTTTGCAGGGTTTGGCTGTTCTTGCAGAACCTAATCCAAAGCCCATTGAAGTCAGGACAAATCTCTCCCTAGACTCCAGTGAATTCTGGGTCAGACCCCTACAGTAACATTGATTCTGATGGTTGCAGAGGTTGAGATTTTATTACTGCAATCAACATAAAATATGCCTGGCTTTCATTTTAGGTATTTTCCTCTTTCTTTTGCATAGAGTTCAAGAAATAATAATATTTACTTTTTCTGAGGAAAATACTTATTTATCGCTATACAAAATTATGAAGTATAATTATTATTATATGAAGTTACAGGGAATTCCATGAAAAATTGTACTCAAAGTTCTGTGCATTTCTCTTGCTTAATTTCCTTGTGTCTTCTGATGTTTATTCCATTTTTACTTTACAAGACATGCAGTTTTTAATTCCTTTTCCAGATGAAGATATTCCCCCAGAAAGGAAAATAACATAAGCAGAGACTACAACAGACTTCATCCAGGCTGGAGCCCTAATTCTGCCTATAATTCTGGCTATAGTTTTACTGACATTAATATTGGTGAATTTTGCACTCAATGTGTGGCTACCATTGAATATAAATTAGGGTCTGCTGAGCCATTTTGAGGCCATTTTAGAGTTTACACCGTGGCAAAGAGCACAAGCAGGTGGTCCTTCCCTCACAGGAGGTCTGGGACAATAACAGGTGTTTTCTGCCTTGTAGTAATTGGTGTTTATGGACACATTTATTTTTTAAGGAGTTCTAATTTACAGTTTAAGTTTTAAAATTTTTTATTTAACCTGATCTCAAAAAAAAAAAAAAGTTGTTAGTCTTTTTTTCCTCTTCTTTTGCATCTTTCTTTTTTAATTCTTATATCTGATTATTAATTATCAAGCTAGAATTCAACTGCAAAATTATTCTTTTCTCTTTTAATTGGGATACAAAATCAAACACTTTTTGCATTTGGAGTTTAAATCTGCTCAGGCCACATTCAAATCCTTGTGCCTTCTACCCATGTGACTCCAGTAAACAGTGCCTTAACATTTTGAGGTTTGCAATTTCAAACCCAAAATCATTAAACATGGAATTTTTGGAGGAGTGAGAGGCTGTGGAAACTGCATATGTTCTTTTGCGTTACAGTCTCAAAATCTGTACAACGCAAATAATGGGTAGGAATATTCTGCATCTGGAATGACAAATTTATGTAGGTGAAATTGGCGTGTTTTGAATATTTTTGGTAAGAGAGGCGAGATGATTTTGTACCCAGTAGTACTTAATCCCCAAGGTTCCTTTCAGATGGAAGAAAGACAGAGGATTACGTGTTGTGCAGCTCAAGGAGTGATGGATAGTGGTGTTATAAATTCAAATCACCAAGCCCTTGATTTATTCAGGAATTTTCAAGAGTATGGCAATATATATTTCTAATTTCCACTGAGGATGAATTTGGTGAAAGGAAAGAGAAATTATTTGCTAAAATATAAGCTGGAAGGAGGTAGTGGATGCCAACGTTAACACTCCTAAAGAAGAGTTGTTTCCTGAATTAGGCTACAGAGCAAGGAGTACTTTTGGTGCTGAATTGCTGGAGCTGCTGACAGACAGTCCCCTTACAGGATGGCTGGTGGGTTTGATTAAAAGCTGGTGATGAGAGCTTTCACTGCCAGTCCTAGCAGAGCTCCTGCCCTCCACAGCAGCCTCCTGGCTGAGGACACAGCAACTCGCAAGGAAAGAGGCTGGGGGTATTCCTCTACCCCTTCTGGCTCCTCATAGGATTATGGAAAAGAACTTACGAATTACAGCTGCATCAATATGAAAAATGACAGTCACTTTGATGGAAGGTGTTCAGTTAGCTCAGAGCTCTGCATTTCAAGGAGGGAATAAAAGGCACCTGAGTTATAGACAGCCCGTTACGGCTGAATATCCCCATTATCCTCAGCTCCACATGTAATAACCTGAGCGTGAATAGCACTTTTCAGCTGAGAAGCTGAAGTGGCTTGAAGATGTTAACAAATTCCCTCCGTCACTTTATGGAGACAGGAAACACTATTATTGCATTTGGGGCTTGGGGAAGATTGAGAAACCTAGGAGTAAGTTTGTTCAGGATGGCAGGGGGGAATCAGTGGCAGAGAGGGATGAAGCCGTGAGCACTGTGCATGTGTTGCTGAATCCTTGCTGCTTATTCTTTCTTAGTCTTCCCTAGTCTTTCACAGCACGTCTTTGATTTAAAAAAAAAATACTTTCTCACATGTCGGACTGTAGTAAGGGTCATGTGAGGCATGGGGGTGACCCTTGCTGGCCAGCAGATGAGGGCTATTTATGACCATGACTGTGCAATAGTATTCAATTTACAGCTTTGTACAGTGAGTACAAACTGAGCATAAGGCACTGTGACCACAATCTGTTCCCTTGTTACTCAAAGAGGTGGAAGACAAGGTCAACCCCCTAGAATTACAGTCATTTTTCAGAAATTGTTTTATTTTTTATTGCTGCTGTGAGGAATACCATTAAAGTCAGTCTAAGCACATAGGAATTTCAACTTTGCATCTACCCTAAAATATTTAAATTTCCTTGAAACTCTCACTCATCAGGAACAGAAAGCCTTCACCGTGCTGAACTTTCTAGACTGTTTTAGGGTACTATTAGGCTTCTTCCAGGCCTGGTCAGCTGGAGCTCTGTGACTGATCTCTGTATAGAAAGAAATAAAAATAGCTGGTGTCAGGGCTGGGTTCAATCTGCCTTAACCTTAGGAGAAAGACTAGGAAAATGGAAATCCAAGGAGGGAAAAGCCTGTTCCTGTCAGTATTTAAAGTGCTGAGGTTATAGCCAGCCTCTCTGCCAAAACCTCACATCCACAGCTCAGTGTTCCTTTCAAAAATTTCTAAACACAAAAAGGCATTGCTTTGGTGTAAATTTCTGGCTCACCCATAGTTTCTTATGGCATCCATCAGCAAATGGAAGGTCTGGAGCACAAGCCTGGTGAAGAGCAGCTGAAGGATCTGGGGCTGTTTAGCCTGGAGAAAAGGAGTCTCGGGATATTCTCACTCTCTGCATCCACCTGCAAGGAGGTCGTAGCCAGGTGGAGGTTGGTCTCTTCTCCCAGGTAACAAGAGACAGGATGAGAGGAAACTACTGCAAGTTGTGCCGGGGAGGTTTAGAGCGGATATTGGGAAAAAATTCTTCAGTGAAAGTAGTCAGGCATTGGTGAAGTGGCCATCCCAGGAAGTGTTCATCATGCTGGGGACATGGTTCTGTGGTTGGTTTGGCAGTGCTGGCTTAGTTTGACTCAATGATCTTCAGTGTTGTTTCAAACCTCTCCAATTCTATCCTCTGAGTCTGTGAGCCATTTACAATGCAGAGAAAGGTGGTGGCCAGCAGTGTTTTCTTGATGGAAAAATCCAAATAGTTTGGGAAAATATGAATCTCCAAACTTTGAGAATCTGTTAACAGACTGTGGGGAATATAAAATAACATGCATTTATTGAAAAGGCCTTGATGAAGTCTTTTTGAAAGCCTCTGCATTTAAGAACCAAAGTCTTTTGTGATTTGACCTCCCAACTTTTTTTTGCAGAGGGAAAGAAATGTTAAATGCTATGACTGCTAGACTGGGAACTTAGTTCAGCTAACATCAGGTTTATGACCCAGGATGGAGGTAAACGGCCAAACCCGATCAACACCCCATTAATCCAAGGATGATCAAGTAACATTGCATTTGGCAAAGCCACAAATAACCGTGTAATAACATTGTAATTCTATGGTAATTTCTTACACATGGTTATTGATGCCCTGTAAAATAATGTGTTACCAATAATCCCATATTACCTCTCTGCTCTTAAATATAAGGTCACTGACAGACCATGACTGTTTAATGTACTTTCAGTCTCAAACAGAAATCTTATACAATGGTTATAAAAATGAACCTTGGTGGGTGACCCTCTTTGCTCTTCCTTAATTTTTTTTCCTCAGAACATGTCACAGATGCATCAGTGGGACTCTAGATAGTTTGTTGGGCATTGAATTTAGTTTACATTTAGCATTTCCTTTCCACTTTCCACCTACCTACTTAAAATTAGGACCTTTGTCAAAGATTTGGATTGTACAGGCTGTTCCCACTTTCAAGGGTGGAGACTGAGGACCTAGTTGAGAGGCAGGTGACTCCTGCACTAGGATTCAAACCATCCCAAAACCAACCAAATACCACAATACTGTGCCATGCACCTACGGCTTATTTTGAGCATCAGTCATTGGTGAATGGATAAGAAAAATTGGGTGCTCCCATTCCAGCCTCCTACTGTGAAGATACCTAGAAACCAGCTGAGAGCCAGGAAGACTTGTCAGAACAGGGACAGCAGGCAGAGAGACTTGCCTAAGAGATAAACTCATGTCGCGCTAGGTTTGTGGCTCTCAAATCTGGACCTTACTTGACTTAAAATAACTTTAATTTTTAGTATAAACTTTTCTACCTGTGTCCAGAGAAGTCCGTATTCCTTCATATGCTGCTGTTTTACATGGAGGAAATTTGGGGTCTTTCTTTACAGTAGATCTTACTCGTAGTCTAGACTTTTTTACCATAGAATCGTGGAATGCTTTGGGTTGGAAAGAACATTAAAGATCATCTCTTTGCAACCCTCCTGCCACTTGCAGGCACACCTTCCACTAGACCAGGCTGCTCAAAGCCCCATTTTCCCACCTTTATTCTTGTTAGAAAAGATTAAGAAATTAGTTGTAACTTTAAACTTTGGTCTCGAATACTCTTAAAAGATTTTGACCTGAATTTACCTTCTATTTTAAGGCTAACTCTCTTCTCTTGGTACACCAGACATTGGAAAATACTTATCTGGAGTCAAATTGTTCTTTGGCAATTTATATGTAGCTTTAATTAGGAATATCTAATGAATTAGCAGTCTGGCCACAAAAACCTTGATCAGGCACACAGGGAACAAGCTCTGTTCCCACAGCTGAGGCACCACAGAGCATCTCCTGCTGTCAACATTGCCCAGGCTTCCACCTTCCACAAATCCACATCCTGAGTCAAGGGAGTGCTTGCACACTTTAGAACTCTATTTTGTTCTTTTGCTTATGTACGGCTCTGGGATTGCAAGAGTTAGTTTTATGTCTGTAGTTCATCAGGGCTGGTATGTTTTGTGCAGCGGGGTAGCAAAATTTAACAGCAGTTATTATCATTCCTGCGCAGAGGAGATGTGTAACTAGGGGTTTGTAACATTCTCCGAGAAGCTGTCGAGGACAAGACCAGGTCAGGCTTTTCAGAAAAAACAAACAACAGCAAAAAAAAAGTGCCGGAAGATGGAAGAGGAATCCTGAGAATGATAACTGCCCTCTACAGCAGAAAAGAGTGGAGAATCCAACAATCCAGCAGTCTCACCAACTTCATATTCCCTAGGGCCTGACTGGAATTAGCATCTGACTGGGCTTCCTTTCACCAGCTGTGATTGTCAGGTAAACAGACCAAGGGGAAAACAGAGGCATCTGTGCCTGGAAATCACAGAGTTCCCCAGGCCTGTAAACCCGCTGGAAGTCACGTTCACTGATCTGCACTGGGCGCTAATGAACGAGAGCAGTGGCTCTGTCTCTGGCCTGACACGATGTTCCTCAAGCTGCACTTCTGAATTTAATTAGTTTTTAAGAGCCTATTTATGTATTCTCTCTACAGCTGTGGAGCACAAAGAATCGTGCGGTTTCTGTGACCTTTTGTTGCTCCTTGCAGCGTTTTCTCTGATGCTGCCTCTCAGCCGTTCCTTCCACCCCACCGTGTTACCACGTGCATTATTCACGTCCCTCAAAGACACAGCTCAGGATGCAAACATGATTTATGTGTTTCACAAGATGTTCTATATCTTCTGTACCACTGAGAAAACCGTAAGGATCCTGTCCAGTGTTGCTGGCTGGGACGTAGCTGGTGCTGTCCATGGCGTTGAAACCCCTGCTGGTCTCCAGAGATGTGAGCAGCACTCACTCCTCACACAGACCCTCGTGAGACAGCTTTTGACTTGGGCATTGGCAGATCAGAGGATGTCACACATCCTATAAAGCTCTGTTCTGAAATACCCTACTGCAGTGACTGGGTGAGGCAATTCTGGTCATCAGAGCTAGCGTAGACATTAGGGGTGAGCCTCAAGGCTGCTCTAATCTGTATTTGATCTCCAGTGTACAGCAACAAAGGTGTACAGCAAAGCAGGTGTCAGTTCTGGTCTCTTGCAGGCAGATTCTGCCTGGCTTTGTATAAATGTGTTCTGTAAAAACAATGTTCTTGTGAAGTTAAATCATGAAAATGTGATTCCTCTAACTTTTTAAAAAGAATTTTCTTATTTATTGAGTCAAGAAGAGTATTTTAAACTCTAACTTTTAATTAATTATGATTTGTATTAAGGGATTGGATAAAGAGTGTGAATCTGTATGGCTCAAGATTACATGCCAAGCTTTCGAACCTGCAATGAAGATGCAAAGTTAAAAATCTACTTCTTATGCTGATTGTCAGGCTTTTAGAGTCATTTGGATTCGCTAAATCCATTTGCGTGTCTGATAGTCAGTAGCATCATTTACTGTCAAGATTACTACTAGCAGCAGCGCTTGCTTTTTTGCCCACAGCTTCCAGCCCTCTTCCACAGTAATCCTTGGTCCTGTCACTGAAAATTAGCCTTTTCCCAAATAGAAATATAGCTGCTCTTCTCTCACAAAATGCAATAATACGTATTCTGTTCGGTGATTAGCTGAAAATTGCAAACTATGCTTTTTAAAAATTTTGTTTAATGAGGAGAGAAAATGACCATAAGTGTGTCGGTTAGGTTCCTAAACCACCTTACACTCTGAAGGGTGTACCTGGGCATAAGGGTACAGAAAAGGTTCTCAGCCCCTTAGGATTTAGCAGTAATTTCCAGGCACTTGCCAGCAGTGAAGTGCTAATTTAAGGCCTTTTGATTTGGCACAATTCACTTCAGCATGCGGAGGCAAGCACAGAAAGAAAGAGCGCCAGCCCCCTTGGAAGGGACAGCGTTCCAGCACCAACAAAGCCTCATTGTTCTCCTGCCCAGAGATCCTGGAAGCAGTGGTGACCCCAAAGCAGTCCCTTTGGAAAGGGAAAACTGCTTTGCAATAATAATTATTCCTAGAGTTCAAAAGACTAAGCCTTTCCCCGAAAGAAATCAAACGATTAAAAATTCGCACAACAGCTGGCTGGGGTTGAATGAAGACGTCAATTACACTGATAAGGGAGAAAGAAATGGTGCCTTCAAATGCTTCAAAGGAACAGCTATGTATAAATGTGTTTGGGCTTTGTAAAAATCGATCTGCAGTGCTATGATTGGCCTAATTAATGTTTCTCCTTTGTGTGGCACTCCTGCCTTAAATGCTTTCAGTTACTTGAATAACCACAGATTTCTCTGGGTGAATAAACCCTCCTGTTACCTTTTCAAAGTGCCTGAAAGCGTGATCTAAAACATTACTTGATCCTCGCTGTCCTTCTCAGCCAAATCAGCTGTTCACAGATAGATCAGTGTGTTGTGCTTACTTTATGAGCAGCAAGAATAGGCTCATCCACCGTTTTCCCTGAGGAGAAGACACAACTTATTTATTCGGTTATACAGCAGACCTCCCCTCTTGTAGTTAAAGGCATGGTCCATGCTCCATTTTGTGGACACAAAACTTGGCCAAAATACTCAAGATACAGCTGAAACTTGAAATAAAGGATAGCTTTCTGAACACAATTAAAAAAAAAAAAAGAAAAGCCAGCAAAAACCACCAGAAGTCTGGTTTTGGTATTTTTTTTTCCCTTATAAGGCTTTATGATCCTTTAATCAATGAATGTGTGAAGTGTGCATTTCCAGTAAGATTTAAAATTGATCTTGTGTTTCTGACCACTGCTTACAGCTCTGAGTGTGGCAAAGTTACCATGCAAAATCCATTGAATCATCAGCACTTCTGCACTGGCGACAAAGCTGTGCATGAGAAAGGGGAAAAGGAACTTTTCAGGCTATTTAGACAAAGTGTTCCACATATTAACTCTCTTTCCCTTATGCGTGTGGGCTTTGTCTGTGACACAGAATGGGGTTAACAGCAGACCCTCCCCAGGACCATGCAGTCACTCAAGGGTGGGTGATTTTTGTATGAGAGCTTTTCCAAGTGTAAAGCTCAGGGAATGTGTATGGTATATGACATCCGAAAGAAACTGGGTTCTCACTGTCACTTCAAGGAAGTTTTTCTTTTGTGAAAGGGCACTGGCTTTGAGCAGTCTCATGTCTTGGAGCTGAGGTAAAGGGAAGGGCTCTGCATTGCATAAATACATGGATTCTCTGCAGCCCTGACTTCCCAAATAAGAAACCAACCTTCAAATCATACACACAGTTACCAGTTGGCAAATGGGAAATGATGTTTTTATCTAATGTAATCCAGTTGAGATTTTGTATCTTAGTTTATTTTTGTCTTAGTGCATTTTCACAGATGAATGATCTTGCCAATGAAGTCCCCTTCCAGAGGGAAGCTATTTGCCTTCCATGGGTTATCTATGCATTTTATTGACTCAGACACTTTATTTTAAAAGTGTGATGCTGGTAAATGTTAAAATTCCTTTTAGGCTCTTTTTCCTCTTTTTGGCTTCCGCGCTTCTGCATACAAAATTCCCAAAAAGATGGCTGTGCGGTTCCAAGTTGTGCTTGCATCCAACTAGATGCAATAGATATATAAAATAAAAAAAAAAGGTTAGAGGGTAAAGCTCAGGACCTTTGGGAGTCATGATTCCTCCAGGTCTCACCAACCCAACTGTTACCACTATCCTTGGTTATCCTGGATTGCTCATGTCTTTTTCGGTGTTACCACAGGATTGCCCATGAGCAGATTCTCGTTACTGATGTGATGAGATGTGGCACAGAGCATCAGAGCCTATTCCCAAAGTGTATCTGTGAGTTTTACTGAGCTTGTGAAGTCAACAGCAAACAGGTAATCCTTCAAATGGTCATGTCTTCACAGCACTGCTATCTGGATTTATTTTCCTTTTGTTCTCTTTTCAAAATACTCTATGAGTGCCACGTGCTTTTCTGGGCTGGTACAAATATCCAGGGTTTTCACTAGCACTGTCATTGCCATGATTCAACTGACGATATCTTTCCTGGTTTGTGTTCTTCCACTCCCTCCTGGGAAAATGACTTTTTGGATTTTATTCATGCTGTTATTCACCTTGTGAAGCGTCTATTCCTGAAAGAAACTGTGGTCTCAGGAAACTATGACAGACATTCAGATTTTATACCCATCAAATGATAAGTTAGGTAAAATACGTGGGTTTATTCTCATTTTTCACTTTCTTCTTTCATGCACTGCTTATAAAGTTGCTAAATATCAGAAGTACCTTGTGCCTAAGCCTTGCTAGCCGAGCATGACTTAGCTTGGAAATTCCTAAAATATTGCTGAAATATTACCTGTACTGATACTCAGGCGTGTGGATGGTCTTCAACTGACATGGAAAATGAGGTCTGTGTGAATGGCAGAGGTGGGTGTATGGAAAATAAATTCTTCCAGGAAATTAAGGGAATAGAGTTCAGTTTCGGATATATAAAATGCTGGAAATATGGAAATATGGAAATATAAGAATATCCAACTTATCCAGTAAGTGCTGCTGCCTTTAGAAAACTAACACACTGACTCAGAGTAGACGGGGGTGATGGAATAGTAATTCTTGATTGGGTTCATGCTCCTATATGTGTATACAGGACAGCATTTTTTCATTTTGTGTGCATGGCACATTCCTAAACTGTAATTGCTAGACTCTCCAAGTTTCTCTGGCTGCCAAATCCCCTCACTGTTACTCTAGCAGTGTTTTGCATTAGCTGTACTGAACAGTAAATATTATAAAGAAAATAAGCAGCATTGAATATTCTGCTAATGCATTTAAACCACCAACCCCCTGAAATTACTTTTGACCGGTTGTGTACGGCCCCAGATTTCAAGGCCATTTACGACAGAACCCAATTTATCTTTTGTAGTTGTAGTCATTACTCTTAGTCCACCAGGCACTGCAGACTCTTGATAGCCTCTTTATCTTCCTGTACTGTACCTGCAGTATTTAAAATGATAAGGTCTCTCCTTTGTTACTGGTTCAGCACATTGAATATTGAAGCTGTGCTTACAAAGCTGAAACCTTCAGATTATAATACAAAAGAGAAAAAAAAAATATTTCCTGTTCTGCAGAACAAAAGAAGGACAACAGAAATCTGTTGACAAAGTCACCACTGAAAGAATACACTGCATAAGAGGAAGTTCAGCAAAATGAACGGGCACCAATGCTTGGCAGCACCCCAGGCTTTAAAATTAAATAGCAACAGAATTTTCTTTAGAAAGAATGGAGAGATAAAACTGAAATTATTCTTCCTGCAGTTAAGAACATTGCACTTCTTACATGCTCTTAAGACTTCCAAAATCCCATTTGAAGAATTAATATTTCTTGTAACATTTTTTTTTCCTTTTTAAATAAGGAGACAGCATGTACGGCATTAGTTTCTTGGAAAGTTTCTATTTTTATTTTATTTAGGGATGAGTTCTAAAAGCTCAAATAAGTTACAATGGCACAAGTCATTGTCCAGAGCTTGAAATAAAGTTACCAGAGTGCAAAAAAAGCAAATTAAGAAACACTGCTAAGAAAATTGCTGTCTAAAGAGGTACAGGATGTAAGATTTCTTCAGAATTTCTTATAACACTGAGGTGACCTGAAAAAGTCCAAAGCATATGATACCAAACACCAAAAGCCTCCTTATGATCAGCTGTTGCAAAATCAAATAGTCTTGATTGAGAAAGTCATGGTGAGTGTTGGGTATTGCTAAACTAATCTATATCTGTGTGGGTAATGGAAGGGGCATTCATTAAGGTCAGGCAAAAAATTTCTTAGGTTTTGAAGTATGGACTAAATTTGGTCATGAAAAAATGGCTCTTTTCTGTGCTCTTTAAATCTGCTTTTTGCGGAGATCAGGAAGCATTCCGTGGATACACGAAATGAGCTTGGAGAAACTATTTTGGATTAGGAAGATTGATTTGGTAATGACAGGGCTTGCTGAGGATCAGAGTAGTGGTTTTAGTAATGAAGACGGGCTTGGGGTTGGAGAAAGAATACAGGGCAGTAAAGGCATAATCAGAGGAGGAGGAAAGATGAGAAGGATTACACCTGCACAATGAGAACGGAGTTCCTTCTGTGGGGCTGCTTCCAGCATGTTCAATAAATGTCCTGTGCAATACCTGTCTGAGCATGCACAGCCTTTTCCTCTCAGTTCTACGGACTCCACCTTTGCGGAGAGCTGCAGAGAACACACTCGCTGTGAGGGCTCGCAGCTCAGCAAGGGTCGGCAGTTCTCGTGCTTGAAACAGAAAGTCATCTTGGAAGAGACAATTTGCCGAGAATAATAAAAAAAAAAAAGCCCTTCTTACTCACCTCCAAGGCACCTCATGGAAGTTTTATTTCATCTCGTGGACCTTTTTGCGACAGACAGAGATGATAACTGTTTCTAAAACGCTCTTTCTGGAATGCAGTTTTCGTCCCACAAAAGAAAAACACAAACCAAATAACCTACAACTTTTCCCAGCTGACTGTGATACATGAGCATGTGGAAGCCAGACCTTCCACTGTTCAGAAGGCAGAAAGCAAGAAGGGCTCTTTATTTGTTCCACTGTATTTGGAACTACAGACCTTAGTGGATACTTAGAAAGGCAGAGCAGAGCATCCATGATGCCGCGTACTTATTTTCCTCAGCTGTGAATTTGTCCCTCTTGTCTGAAATTACATTTCTTTCCTGCTGGGTTGAAACAGCAAGGAATGGAAGTGAACTTCATCAGCTGAAGCGAGAAATGGTTTGCAGTTCAGCTGGGAATTGGCAATCCTCAGTTTAATACTCTCTTTCAAGATAGGCTGAGTTTAAGAGAGCTACTTGCTTCATATTTATGTAATGCTCTACTAACACTACACTGTTGCAACAAATCAAGTCAGTTAAGTGATCTCTTTGTAGGCTGAGGATGTCAGGTTCCACAAAAGAATAATATAAATAATTTGCAACATCCAGGCACGGAGAATTGTGGTCGTGGCTCTCCCTCCTTGCCTTTTTTTTTAATTAAATGCTGTGCTGCCCCACTCAAGTGGCTTGCCAAGTGACTAGGCAAAGCGTGTGGTCAAAATGCTGTGCTTTGTCAGCTAAAACTCCCTCTCTCTTTCAAAACAATGTTACATCTTTAATTTATTACCACTTTTCTGTGCTCTGGGAAAGCTCCTGTGAAGCAGGGTGTCGATTTCCAGGCTCAGTTCCTGAGGAGTTTGCTTTATAAGGTGAACTCAAGCAGTGCTGTGAACATCTCAAGGTCTTTCTTCATCTGCTCAGGGGTCAGGAAAGTGTTGGTATAAGCTTTCCCCTGCCCTCTGAGTCTCAGATTCCCCCGTGTTAAGTGATGCACCACATCTTGGGGAGATTCTCTTCCGTGACTGATGTCCACTCGTGCCAGCTACTGCACCACTGTTTTCTGCAATCTGCATAGGATTTAGCCTGAATTAATCAGACTATCTATTTTTTCTCTTTATTCTTGATTATGCCAGGATGGGAGTGAGACTTTACATGCCGATACCTGCTGATAATGGCACAACGTTTGAAAAGCAAATGGCAAAGTTAAATACTGTAGCAGAAGCTGACTGAAAAATAAAGCTTCTGAAACATATTACAAATATTTGTGGTTTGCAAAGCAGCAAGAAAAAGACAGAACTGCCATTTAAGAGAACATTTATAATGCAACTGGACGACTCTGTGACAGATTAAACGTTTTCATCCTGGAAGAAAACATTGCTAGCTGGCCAGAATTAAGTAAAGATGAGGAAATCCTTTGCATATATATAAGGATTACACTTTGTGGGAAATTCAGGTGTTAACTTAGATATGATTTAAGGTGGCTCCAATGTCATGCAAATGTCATGGGGCAAGTGACAGAGGAATTCTTTTAATTGTGCAGTCAAAACTAGAAGAAACTCGAAAATGACATACCAGATTTATTTCATATCCTTTTCAGTTATTTTTGCAATACCTACAGCTACACCAAAAATACTTTTGTTTGGGGAAAAAAAAAAGGGTTTACTCAGTGTAGAGATTTAATATTTTAAATTATTGGCTCAGGTGCAGAAGTTCATTTAACTTCATAAATTTCTTTCTGATATAGTTAGTGGTCATGAGCTTTTCACAGCCTGGAACACGACATCAAAATAATGAACACAGCTAAATTATCTGATGGCATTAACCAGCTAAGTGTGCCTTTTGCCATTATGCTCAGAGGGGCAGCAGTGCATGTGTGTGCAAACACTGGCTGCCTCAGAGAGTGTGACTGAGTGGAGCTGTGGTGGCCTGTTTCTGGGGAAGGCAGAGCCAGAGATGTCACTCTGGAGTACCGGGGTACGATCCTGCTGCTTCATGTTCTGGCTTGTGATCTAAAAGGGCAGTCACCAATGAGTTTGGGTCCTTTTTTGCAGTTAATTTTCATGTTAAACATCACACAAGGTAGGTAGGTTAAGGCTTTCGATTCTATGCATAAGTGAGGATTTAAATACAAATTTGGGAGAGTTTTACTATGGATGTTTTCTCCACATGCTCAACACAACCCTCTTTTACCCTCTTTTCAAAAGCAGGGTCCTTCATGCTCTGTTCCACTTTTCATGTTCATCTTTCACCAAAAGTCAGGGAGTTTCAGGCTTGAGTACAGTCCTCAAATCAAAGGCAGATTTAGTCTTCAGGAAGCACAAAGATATTCCTGCAGATTTACAGCCACCAGAGAATTCACAGACAGCAGGATTTTTCCACTGATGAGAGGACACTCATTAAACTCCGATGTACCTTTTTAATCATGTAATCAATGCAAGGCCTGAAGAAATCTTAATAATGTACAGTGTTACTAAAAAATTTCTGTTTAGCTCATTGGAGATGAAAGGTGTATGAGTGGACGGATTAAATATAAGCCTCCCCTTTAGCCAGTTGTGAAGAACTATTAAAGAATAAACCTGTCTTCTCTACTTCATGTTTATTCCATAGGAAAATCCTGAAGAAATTTTAGAGGGGTCTAGGAATTTGAATTCCTCTCAAAATTAAAATAACAGGTAGGAAGATTGCACAAGCACATATCACAGCTTGGTAAGCACTTGAGGGACATTCTGAAAGTGTGAAATGGACATACGAAATAACTTCTTCCTCATATGCAGCAAAACCCTAGAAATGGCTTGTGGATGCTAAAATGCTTTGTGAAACTCACAAAGTGGAGACCAAGCACACACATGACATGAAGAAGCTCTTTCCAGCATCCTCACTGTTCTTATTCACACTCAAATTACTGACAAGAGCCCTAATAATTTCAGGAAGAAAGAGCCTCAGATATTTTGAGGCTACGAACAGAGGTTGAAATTTGGGGCTTGGTTATTAAACAAATCGGTTAGTCAGGAGATCTGAAAGGGGAGATGTAAACAATTTACATTCCTAGCGAAACTGGAAGCCTTTCCATAATGTTTGCTTTTTTTTTTTTCATGGCTCATTTGAGCTCACTGGAATCCCACCCAGTAAAACACAAGTTTCCTAAATGAGTTTGGTATGTGTCAGACATGCAACAGCTTTGAGCGCTGAAGGTCTGTGGCGCAAGGCTCGTCGTTTAGAGCGTGTACCTTTGTGTTCCAGCCCCTCAGTGTACGGCAGGAATGTTTCCAGTAGGACCGAATTTGCTTTTCGCCAGCAAAGGGCCTATAAAGATCGGCGAGTTTAGCAAATGGTTGCTTTCATAACAAATATTTTGGCTTGTACCCCGCGTAATCTGTGAAACACCACAGCACAGTGATTTCCCTCAAGCCCACGCAGCACAACAATAAATCAGCTAAAATCTAATACACTGTCTGCAAAGATGGAATGCGAAATGATTTTTTTTTTTTTGGTGAGAGGTACACATTAATCTTAAGTCTTCAACCGAATGCACAGTTAAAACTTACAAAAGTCTTCAGATATCTTTTAGCTGTGTTTCTACTGCTCTCATTGAGCTTTGTTTTCTGGACTCTGGTAGCTCTAAAACCAAGGTGATAGTACAGAAAATAATGAAACCTCTGCTGTATCTTTTTGCTGTAAACTGTATTTGAAGGGTTTGCGAAGTCTGAGTTCTTTCAGAAGAACCTGTCTTTTTGTTTCTTTTCCCTTTGAAGAGCGTGGGACGACTTGATGGTTTGGCTGTGATAGCATGAGTAGGATATTTCAGTTAGACACCTTTATTTCGGCAATATCCAACATTATTTCCTACTTAACAGAGAAGACAGAGGCAAAGACCATTGAGTGGTTGACTGACTTGAATTTCTAGAGTTCTGACTTTTCTCTGATCCAGAAAGTGCTTCAGTTACCAGTCTCTCCAGTCCAAAAATTTTTAAAGCCAATTTACTGCTGTGCTTGAGCAGTTATACGGAAGTGCCAACTCAGTCAGAGTTATGATTTTGCTAAGAAGAAATACTGGCTAATCCCATTTATTTCAGCATGACTTCTTTTCTCACATACTAAATCTTGCTCTCAGTATCCCCAGACGGGATCAGGAGATCACAGAATCATGGAATGGTTAAGGCTGGAAAAGACTTCTGAGATTGTCAAGGTATCCAAGCAATAACCCAGCACTACCACGTCCACCACTAAACCGTGTCCCCAGGGGCCACATCTGCGTGGTTCTTGAACAATATATGTGTTCAAAGGGTTTGTGAGTGCTCCCATAGCACTAGGAGAGGTACACTGACCACTGCAGAAGCTGCATGAGGTCCCACCTTACATAGTCTGCTCTTCCTGCATCCTTCCACGTGCTCAAATGTTTCCTCTAGGTAAGGGGAAGGGTACATGTTTAGGCGTGCTCTTCTTCTTTCAAAGGGAATGGCCCTCTGAGACCACATAAAATTGCTGTTGAGATGTCTAATTGGAAGTGATTTGGTCTTGCTAATTACTTGCTTGGGTGTTTTGTTTTCAGCTGTCTGTCCCCGGTGTTCAACAGCCGTCATCATCGGAGCATTGTTTTTGCAGCTCCCTCAAATTCCCTTTCAAGTGATGTCTAAGCTTCAAACTGTTTTCCTTGCAGGCAGGTCTACGGAGATTTACTGGAATCATGGGAACCACAACTAGTCAGCAGGCGAGAGGAAAAGGCCCCCTTATTGGCTCTGTCAGGAAAACTCTGCTCGTAATTAAACTCTGCTTAAGATTTATGAACCCGGTGCAGTGGGCTTGATTGGGCTGCTTATCAGTTTAGGGGAACCTCATTATTTCAATTTTCAAGCAAAATCTGCTTCAGAACAGACACAACTCAGCAGGACCTTTTATTGAAATGTTTGGTCTGCTTAATAACGGGTGGCTACTTGTTAATTATTGGGGTGGGGAAGCTGGGCTCATTATTGGGATGAGTAGTCACGTCATCCCAATATTTTTCACATCAGTTCTTTGAAAAAGTCAAGTAAGACGTGAACAATAACAAGAAAGTTCACTCAGGCTCTGAACTTTCAAGTGAAATAAGTATTTTTTCACTTCAGAGCAAGAAAATAAAGATTTTTTTTTTAAAATTAATAAAGAATTAAAATTTCTGTTTCTGCGTAAGGGCATTAATACTTCTACCAGCTACACCAACAATAAAAATAAGGTAGCAATTGTTTCACATTTGGAATCAATCTATAAAAACCTAAAAACATATCTCTGGTCACTTGTTAAGACAAATACAAGCAAAAGATTAGCCAATTTGAAAACACAGTGAGATTTGGTTCAAAAAAAGGAAAAAAGTGAACATCATTGGAGCAAATCCCTGGTGTTCCTTGACAGCCCTGTTAAGGGTTTGCAGCCAAACTGAAAGGAATATTGGGATGGTTTCCTTACACTACTGGAGCTGTGGCAGCCCTTAGGTACTTGTTAAATTGGGTTATTTCTTTCCATCCTCTTGTAACAATATTATCTAGTGACCAGCCCTTGTACGAAATCAAGAGCGGAATTATTTCCATTTAAAAGTACAGCCTGGTCCAGCGTCTTTTATTGTTTCTTAGTTGTATGTTCCTCCACTCCACTGGAAGGGACGGAATTGCTCAGTTGTAGTCATGTTGTGATCGCTTCACTGCCTGAAGAATCCCTTCCTCTCCACCCAGCCAGTTGTTCTTGCCATACTTGAGAGTACCAGTTTTGTTCCTTTTCAGACTTTTTAAAAGGATGCTTTTCCTGAGTTCTCCAGTTTTTCACAGAAAGGTAACTCCATATCTTTGCCGCTACCGACTCTGAAATCACTAGTCAAACACCACATTATAAGTGCTCCAGCTTTTTTTTTTTTTCCTGTTTTCCTTTTTTGTTTTTTTTTAAACAGGAATGAAGTGAAGTATAAACATTTCCTGCAAAAGTACATATAATAGAGGTTTGTTTGCCAAGTGGTTTTATTTTCCTCCTTGGCTGTGACTCTCAGAAAATGTTTAAACAGTAATGTAAAAATAAATGAATAGATTTTCTTCATTACTATTTTCTTTCCCTGCAAGAATGTGTGCCTCAGGGACACAGGGGTACAGAACAGATTAATAAGGAAATTTTAGTGGGAGCCCCTTGTTAAATATTGGCAGTACATCACTGTACTGGAGAAAAATGAAAGTTGGTGCCCACGGAGCTCTGCCTGATAACCGATTGCAAGACGCCTTCAAGGCTGCAGTTTATCTTCAAGAAATACAATAACTAGATCTGTGTAAGCTTGGACTGTCTCTCTTCAGTAAAGAGGCAGATATGATTCCATTATTCAATTCCTGTGAGGTCATTAGTGAACCTGGAACTCTATTCAGCCTGTCTGTGGCTTCCAAGAACGAGAAGGAAGAATGAATCCATCCCTAACCGTGTCAGAGAAGAACTGAAGCCCTACAGTTTATTTGGACACACTCAGGAAGGAAAAAGGGGAGTTCCTTGGTGCTGCCATGCCATCACGAATCTCAGCAAAGTGCCTTCTGTGCTGCCCACACATTTGCATCTAAATCTGAACTCCTACTCACAAAAGCAACTCGCAGGATCCTGCAAGTTCAGTGATATTAACACATACCTCTTAACTCCTGGGCACCATCAACACCTACACTGGCCAGGTATTACTAAAGTATAAATGATTACTTACCCAACATTTTCCNTTTCGCAATAAGAAAAGCTTTTACTGAGAGAAAACTCTTCCCATGGGGGAAATGGTATAAAAACACACAGTTTTGGGGTTTTTTTAAAGTATAGATTTACATGTAAAAGGTTATCATCTAACACCATCTCAAAGTGTTAGCTCCTGTTTCAATGAAACAAGGTGTTACACAAGGCTTAAATCACTTCAGCAGCCGCAGAGAGGAAAATCAGATGGCGTATATTTGATCTATCCAAGCTACTTCACATTTATTACACGTGGGTAGCACCTACCACCTTCACCCAGCCACAGAGCAGCCAAGGAATGAGTTGTCTTTTTATATTACAATTCTACCAAGTGTTGTGGGAGTTTTTTGTCACACTCAGGAATAGCTGGTAGCAGATGATAACGGGAGATAGGAGCATAATTAAGGACTGAAACATTTCAATGGGGGAGTTCATTCTGTATTTACAGGAGCACCTGTATTTCAGGCTAACCCTACCCAGCTCTCCTGGGATTTCAGTTTTAAAGTGGCAGCAGAGAAACGAGCGTGTTTTCATTAAAAATGCCAGGAAAGGAAATAAGAGGAAGAACTGCAGAGTGGGATCCAAACTAAGAGCAGGAAGATCAGAGCATTAATAATGAAAAAGCACTTAAAAAAAAATACGAAAGGGAAAGCAGGAGGAAAGCAGAAGAATCGTGTTGGGGTTATCATAGCAGAATTTGGAGTTCTGTCCTTTCTGTATTTATCCTGGAGGCTGCGCAGACAGTGAATAGGAAAGCAGAGCATTAATTCAGTCCAAAAAATCCATTTGTCAACTGTGAGCTGTAGGAATCCCTTCTATTGTTTTTTCAGCTTGAATTCTCAGAAGTGTTAAAAGTTACTTTTTAAGTACCTCTCGAATCTTTCTTTTACCCCTCTCTGTACCTATATGCTCCCACGTATTTTCTCTCTATATATATTTATTTGCATCTATGCAAATGGGGATGATAGCCCTGGATACAACTAGATATTAATTACACTGCTAAGGGGAAATGCTTCCTTTCATCCTCCCCTTCCCCGTTCAAGTGCTGTGCGGGCTTTTCTTGCCAGCTGCATCACAAATGGAAACAGCCAGAGGAGCCGCTTACACGTCGTTACGAGGTTGTGAAACAAGTCTGCCAAGTGCCTTGTTCTCTAAAAAAGCCGCTGCGATGCCACTGCTGAGGGCAGTATTAATAAGTGGGTTTGGGCACGCCGCTGGAACGGGCTCAGAAACGAGCGGAGGATGTGCAGAGGACAGTGTGCAGAGAGAGCAGCGCTTGCTCACATTCCCTGTTCCCTGGTTTTGATTAGGCAGCACAGGCTGAAACCCACTGACATTGCCTGTCTCCTGCCTAGGAGCTCGCTGTTGTGTGCCAGTTTTCCAGCCTCCTTTCTGGACACTTATTTAAATCAGATGTCTGCACTGTAGGTCCTGCAGCTTGCCTCTGCAGGGGGAGAGGTAAACAAACAGAACAGAGCCGTTCATGTATGGATACCAGCCTCGAAAGGGCAGGAATTAAGAAGGAAGTGACAGCATGAGCAAGGATTTTTATGCTCAGATTGGAGAGGGCCCGGGTGTGAAATCCCACTGCAGCATCTGAAGGAAGGGGCTTGTGTCCCGAAGAGGTCATCCCCTCTCCCCTCATGGGGTGTGTCAGGGCCACCCCCAGGATCAGGGATGTGCTCCGGGCCCCGATGATAACAGACAAGAGCGGCCCGTATCAACTCCCTTGATAAACTCTTGCGTTTCCTTCAAGCCCATAAACCCTTTCTGTGGGAGAAACGTGCAGCGCCGGTGGCAGCAGCGAGAAGGGAGCTGATGAAGGCAGAGAACAGCTCTGCTGGTCTGTGTCAAGGAGCTCCCCTCATCAGCCCAGATGCTGGAGCAGACGGTAACCACACGTAGCCTGGAACACCGCATTTCTGCACTAACCAGCAGATTTTGTGTTATGACTGGCCACCGAACAACAAAGTGATCCAACTCTACGTTTCCCTTAATCATCACAAGTGCTTGCTTTGTATTAAAATGAAATGCCTGCAGGACTAGATCATAACAAGAGAAATGATAAATCTTGTCAGAAATCCCGCTCGCCCTGGCAGGATGCAGGCTCTGTGGTTTTGGCTATAGCGCATCCGCGCCCTTCGCTGCACCGAGGGCATCACGTGTGCCTATTTAAGGTTCAGGTTTGGCTCTCCCCCAGCTGCCCTAGAACCTGTTAAACTTTTCCTTTAGAGACCCAAATGTTCATTTTTCCAGGGGCAAACTGGGGGCCAAAGGGGGTGCTACAGCAAGATGGTCTAATCTTCTGTTTTTGTCAACTGTGAATGTTTTTGAGAGGCTGGTGCCTAACTTGGAGCACATGGTGGGTACCTGTCCCTTGACGTCCTGAGGTCTTGCCTGCCACTGGAGGTCTAGCCCCAGCTCCGCACCTCCCTCCTGCGTGCCTGGGTTCCCTTCCCAGGGAAGGCAAGGCACAGGCAAAAAAGAAATATTTGTTGGCAAATCTCATCCTGATGTAAGTTCAGAGCCCAGCTGGGCTTAGTAGAATTCCTTCTAGCCTGTGTTTTTGACACAGCCAGCGTATGAAGTTTGCCACCAAAGACAATCTCTCAAGTGCCAGAATTGTTCCTGGGAAAATAAACTGTGTGGCACTCTGTTGTTTTCTAATTTTTATCTTTTTGTAGCAAAATGCTTCTTAGAGGCTTGTGTCTTCTTGATATTTTATCAGGGGATTTCATGCTGTCCTTGGAGTTATTTTGGTTTGCAGGGTAGAGAACAATGGGCAATGATAATATCAATTGCTTCCTCATATTGTTTTTATTTATTTTTTTTCCTCCTATGTTTTGGGAAATTGTTGAATTTTACACGAGGCAGCACACTGAATAGTCATCTGTTGTCCTGGGTCAGTTCATGCCAGACAAATTACTCTGGGAAACAATTCTCTTCTGACCTTCATTTTTATGGATACTTGTATTAGTTGCTCATGTGGATTATGTGGAGCAGTTTCATAAACATATTTTTACCCTGTGCTTTTCTTCTCATATTTTGTGAAGTGCCGTAAAAGGACAGCATATCTTTGTAGAGTTTGGGGTTTTTTTTGCATGATGAACTGGTAATGAATCTGCAGGTTAGATTAAGGCTTGATGTGAATTTACCCCAGATTGCAATAAAGGCTCTATTCAAATTATATAATTTTCCCCAGATTTTATTTTGTTGCTCATAGTATTTTACTGAGACTGTTTAGTAAATAGGAATGATAATTCTGCAACATTTCCTAAAATTAGTTGCATTTCATTTATTGGTAAGAAATGCTGGCAACCAAATTCCAGATGTCAAAACATAAAAGAATGAAGAAAGTTCCAAAATCCCTCCAGAGACTATATTTTTTTTCCAAAGGAATAGCTATCCACTGATCGAAGGTGCACATCAAAAAGTCAGAGGGATTTCTGATTACATCCACTTGTACCCATTTCTGGTTCCTTTTGTTTTGTTTTCTTTTGGTTTTGCCAGTTTTTAAGCAAGATGACAAAAAAATTCCTTCGCTGCTTTTGAAAGTTTATAAAACAATTGCACAAACAGGGTTTGTTCATCCAGCTCAGCCATGGTTCAGTGAGTCTTTTCTGGTCTTAGGGAAACAATCTCAGCAGATCTTTTTCATCACTGCCACAGTACCAGGAATGTGACCAAGGAAAGAAGGTAGCGTGCCCAGAGAATTCCAACTCCTCGGTCAGCCTGGGTGCCGCAGTGGCTCAGGGAATATGCAGAGAGTTCTCTGGCAATACACAAGGGACGACTTGACCAGCACCAGAATTACAGAGGAATTTAAGTGCCTTATCCTAACTTTGCACTCCCTCTCTCTCACTGGTCTGTGAGCGTAAAGACCAGAACAAACAATGCAGGCCATTGTGCTAGGAAAGTAAATCTCTTAGCAGGGATGTCCCTGGTTAGTCATTTTGTGGTTTGATAACAATTTTTTCCACTAATCTGTCTTCCCTAAATAAACTGAACTACTTTGTTGTTTGGATTGAGATAGCCCAGACTGGCTGCAATTTATTTTTTCAATTAAGACATCTTTATGATTTTCTGCATTTGTTGACTGGGCTATGAAGGCAAGCTCCCAGAAAACCTTTGAGATCCCGGGAGGAGGACAGGGTGGGCGGAGGGAGAGAAAGAGATTGTTTCCTCCAGCATGTTGGTTTTGTTGTGGTAGACACAAGCAAAACCCAAAAAGCCCTTTCTGCATGGCCTTTTGTTTGTTTGTTGGATTTTGTTGCTTTTTTGCTTGTAGGATGAGATCTACAAGGTGTGTTAGAGAGATTCTCTTTGGCATCAAACGCCCTTTTCACTTTTGCAGCAGCAATCAGGCCTGTCTGATCAGAGCACACACCTTTGGTACGCAGCTCTGACGGAACCGCATGGTACAGGACATGCCTCTTCCAAAATTCTGCTTCTTCATGCACACCTGTGCTGTGGGCTGTCACAGCCTTTGCTGCTGCTATCCAGCCAGCCGCATTACTGCTCCTTGCCTTAAAATGAATGCAAGGAGCAGACTGTGTTCTGTATGTCAGTATTTTAAAGTCAAATCAAGCAAAATTGGCTCAAGTAACAGACAAAGGGACAGGAACCAGGATGGGCATGTGTTTAAGGTATCAGGCTGAGGCTTGGCAGATCTGGTTTCAGTTTCCAAACCTGTCAAAGAACTTTCGTACTATCTCCAACAAGCTGCTAAATCTTTTGGGCATCGGTTCTCCGGCTATAAAGTGGGGGATGATATCATCTCGCCTTGAAGAATAATTGTGGGGATGAAGTTGTTTGCTAGGGCTCCACGGTAAGATGGCAAGGGCTATTGCCTGCAGCCTGATCTCACAGAAATGATCTCATTGCTTAGTGGTTTAGGTTCCAAATCTGTCAAGTGGGAACAATAACTTTGCTACCTCTTCGGGTCTGTTATGAAACTTACTTCAGGAATATTTGAAAAAAAAACCCCTGCTTTCCTGTACATTCTACTTTCTCTCAAGGGACTCCAGGGTAAAACAGCAGCTTCCTCACAGTCACCAGAGAGTTTTATGCTGAAGGGGCTTGGCTCGAATATCTGAGCCAGTTAAGGCTTTCCAATGTAAACCCTCAAAGAAGGGATCATTTAATGATTACCATCTTCATTTAGATTCCTCTTAGTCTTTTGCCTTGCGCATTGTAACTCTGGCTCGTAAGGTCCCCCAGCAATTTTCTCATGTTGAATTTATTATTCCAAGAGCAGGAGAACTGGATTCATTAGTTAAACTCCTGTACAGCAGGAAGAATGATGCCAACAACAACTGATTGTCAGTGCTTTTCTCTTCAAGACTGCACTTAGTCTCTACTGTTGTTTGAGCACTAAATCACTTTTAAAAAAGGAACAGAGAAATGGTTCCCAATTAAAGAAGTAATAAATAAAAAAAGATGATGATACCTCTGTCAGTTTCCTCAAGCTAGAAACTTGGAAATTAAGATGGTCCAATAAGTTCGAAAGATGCAACCAGATGTCTGATTTGCACTACAGGAATATTTCCTCTCCCGGTATAAATTACACATGTGTGTTTTTATACATGTTCCCTCCTTCTTGTCAAGCCACTTTTTGTTGCATCCTTTGGATGTCCAGCTGTTCTTCCCAAAACCTTAAACCAAATCACAGTAATTCGAGTGGGATTTGCATTTTGAGGAAGGTAGGAATCCTCACTTCAGAGGCTCCTGAAATTCTGAAGTCAGTTGTACCATTATTGGTGGCAATACAAAAATGCAGCTTTGATGAAAAACAACCCCGGTACAGAGATGTCATTTCTTACAAAAAGACCTATGGACTTGATAGGTTGGCTTTAGTAATCAGAATATGCTCACTACATACCTGAAAGAGACAAATACGTTGCACTGTAACTACCCCAAAATTTTAGAAGCTGTCTTGGTAGCAGCACACACGTGCAGGCTACGTTTTTATTAATATTATTTATTAATCACTCTTTAGGAATTACTTGTGCTAAGTTCAGCTGAAAAAATGCTGTGTCCTGAGCCTTCACATTCCTATGCAGTGCTCAGTTGAGCTGTATCAACCTTTTATTTCTCAGCAAGATTCTTACAGAGGGAAATCCTGTTATTCTAGAACAAGCGAGGGTTAACAGGACATACATTTCTTTCATATTTTTTTTCATATTTTCTAAGCTTTCTTTTATACTGGCACCTCTTTTCCTGTGTTTTTGGGTTTTTCCAATAAATAAAGATCTGTCTATTGTTTTTATTAATCTGGTTCATATGAGGGGTCTCCTAAACAAGTTACTACTCTGCAGGGGAGGAGAGAACAAATTTCTTAAAGATTTTTGGAATGTGAGGATGTCAGCCAAGTCTCAGGGAATTTGCTGGGGGTTAACAGCAGTTCTAACTGTGTTTTCTGATACGATCTGTTTTAGAGGGATTTCCCTTCTAGAGACCTAAGGAATTGTTCATGTATCAGGCTCTTCTTCAGGGAACATCAGGAAAACAGAAGGAGTTAGCAGTCCTCAGTTCTATCTCAAGACTAAACGAATTTGCACAAGTGTACAAAGGGAGTCCAGCATGACAAAAAGATGCCAGTGGTGCTCATGCTTGCAATGCTTCAAGACTGAAAAATTAATGGAAAAGAAACGTCAGTCTCAAAAGCAAGTTGTGGAAATCTTCCATGTCTTTAAGAGAAATAGAAGCAAACAGCAAATCTGACATCTGATTTGGTTTAACATAAGCCAAGTGAGACAGTAATGCTTTGCTGTCCGACTATATTTGAGAAGATATGGAAAAGGGAATCCCCTCAAATTAGCTTTTTTTCTTTGTTTGATTGATTGGGGTTTTTTTAAAAACGTAACTATTTGGTTGAGTTATGTGTTTTTCAGACCTAGATTTCTCTAGGAAATCGACACTTAAAATTTTAGAAAGTGTCTAAGAGTCTCATCTTTCTAAATAAAAATATTTACCTTGGCTTGTAAGTTAAATTCAAGTACCGAAATAACCAGTCTTAAAAGCCAACAAAGGTGTAGAAATTACTGAAATTTCCTTTGCACTTCTCTTAAAAAAAAGGAGCTAATTAGTGAAATTGCACATAATTGCTGAGAAGTAAAAAAATGTATTTGTAAAAAAAATCTGTGTGCTATTTTTTTTCTTTAAATATGCAAACAGATATGCAGCTGTCTCAGGTTTTTAAAAAATATTGACCAACTTAATTTTTTTTGTTATAGAAAAAGCAACGAGGAAGGTTGTATTTGTAAGTCCATGTGAAAAAGAAGACACAACATAATGTGATTTCTGTCATAGATGCACACAGTTTTGGCAGAAAAATAGTCACGTATTTTACAAATCTCTCTGGCAAATAATGAGAAGAAGAAAAGCCCTTGCATTGCATCCTCATTAAATTATTTCAGTTCTGGCTTACATGCCAAAAGTTTATACTGCATTTAGATATTATTTCTTCTCTGTGTACTTCTGACCTCGCCACTCTGAAGAGCCAGAGGATCACTTCCCTTTCCAGAATACAGCAATAATTCAGGATAGAGCAGAAGGAGCTGTTTTAAATGGCTGGACTTCATTACCCCTTATCCAAAGCTGACCTCACCTAGACTGGTCGGTATGTGGGATCTATTCCTTGAAATATTAATTTATACTGCAGAGGTGTTAAGATCTAAGTTCACTTAGAATTTTGGGCTACACTGAGCAGGCCCGGTGAGTCCCCAGGACAGCTGGTCCCCATGGAGTGGCTGGGACATGCCCTAACCCACTCCCTTCAGGCTTTTGTGCTGCTCTCCTGCTCCCTGCGTGCTTGTGACCTTGTCCCACCACAGTTAGGAGTCAGATGAGGGCACCTTTCCACAGGAGATGAGAAATATCCTGGATCCTTCAACATTGTCATTGCCCTTTTGGAGCTCCAGCAAGCAACAGGGTCATGCTGCGACCAAAATCCAGTGCCCTTGCTTGAAACCTCACTCCAAGACTGAAAACCAAAACCAGCCATTTGTATAAACGTTTTGTTTTTCTCCTCAGAAAAGATTGCATTTCAATCCTTTCTAACCCTGCTACTATCACAGAATGACAGAATTTTGGCCTAGTTTTAGTTCTACTAGTGTTAATCACAGGGATGTCTCTTCTTCTTTTTTCTTCTTGAAATATATTTTCCTTGTAAGAACCAACACTCCACTTGATCCTAAATAAATCCTGTTGAAAATAATGCAGTATGAAGTATTTCAATATGTCTTTTGTAGTGGTCAGTTTAACCATAATGCCTCAGTCTTTGGCATAGAAACAAGGTATCAATAGCAGATCTGTAAATAGCTTTCTGAAGAATTTTGCTGCATTTTACTAACTAAGCCTTCCTCAAGGCCAGTATTGCAACTTGCAAGAAGAATATTGCCCTTACTTTTAAACAATTTTCATGAGACAAACAGCAAATTCTCTCTGTCTGGTTGCCACTTATGTGAATGCAGCCTTCTTCCTCAGTTTTGTTTTGCCTATTCCCAGGAGAAACCTACTTTTATCTCCCTTCTTTAGAAGCCCTGCTAGAGCTGAGTGTGTGGTTTAATCATGTTCTGATCATATGGGTTGCTCGTTACTGTATTAGAAAGCTGGCAGCTAATAATTTAATGGATTACACAAGAGTTGCACTGTGTGTTTTCCCTCCCTTATATACATTTGTATTCCTTCTATATCCTTTGGGGTATTAAAAGCAGCAGTTTATTTTGGCATTGGAGTTGTCTGTGGCTGTGTTTGCTCCAGCCGTGGAGGCCTGCAGATGACTCCCTACCTCAGTGTCTCACTGCTTGTTTCGATGGGTTCTTGCACACATGACTTCATTGATTATGTGTAAGGATAAGATTGAAACAGGCTCTCCTTCTCGAGCAATAGGTGGAGGAATTAAATGAACAATTTCTGTGATTGCGACTGATGAATGCAGCTCTGGTAAATGCAGTTCAGCTCCTCAGGCTGAGGGTCTCAGACCTCAGTCATTCGTTGCCACTCCCTCGAGGTTGCCTCTAAGATATCACAGTTGTCCACAGCGTAATATTAATACAAAAGTCAAAACAACACAGCTTCCAAAGTTCTCTCCCTATTCTCACTGGGGAGGCAATATCCAAATACGGGATTTTGTGACTTTAGGCGGATTTAGAAATGTTAAACTAGTAAATGGATCAAATCCCCTTACAAAATATCTCCTCCAAATTCCACTGAAGTTAACTAGGAAAAAAAATTCCCATGTGACTCCCGAGGGACAACAGTTGTTAGCATTCACAAGCAATACTAGCTAGATATTAGGTTTAATGTCATGCCTGCTGGGTTTTAACCATCACTGCAAAAGCCCTGTGAAAATCTTGATGGCTTTTCTCAACAAAGCCCTACTTTCCCTCCACCATTCCCTCTGAATTCCAATCCTGCACTGCCACAGATGTCAAGGCAAAATCCTTTCCCCTTCAAATTGCTATGATTACAGGCTGAAATCTCTAGCTCCTCGTTTATCTCCACAGATTATCTATGCTAGATAATGCTCAAGTCGAAAAGTCTAATGATCATCTGATCAGTTTCTAAAGTCAGATTCATCTTTAGAGAAAAAAAGATAGAGCAATTATGAAGTGGAAGGGGCATGTTCAACAGATCTTTCAGGCTGAAGTCACGTGTTGAGGGTTTATGTGCAATGCAAATATAAAGCCCGGGGCCTTGCAAGAGCATTTACTCACATGAGTGCTCAGAATTTCTTAAAATGAGTGTGAGTTTGGACACGAAAAGATGGAACACATGGTCAGCAGCTGGAATTTATGAAGACCTCTATTTAATAAAACAGTAGTGACCACTTTGTGCTGCTGCTGCATTCTTTACTTGGCAGCAAAATGGTGGCACACCAGAAGAAAAAAATCTGTGGTTTCCAGTAGAAAAAGCATTTCCCAGAGGCTAAAGGGGTGGAGAGAACAATCTTTGTAGCAAAGGGCTGATTTCCTGATAGTGTTCTATAAGTTGCTGGGTGGTTTTGGTCTGGGGTTTCTTCTTTCTTTTTTATTTTTTTTTTTTTTTTTCAATTTTGTGGGTGTTACCTACTGTCCCCACTTGTGGCTGCTCACACACACACCCCCTTCCACTGAGATTTACAAGGCTTGTTCGGACAAAGCCACCACTGACTCAGTTTGAGGTTGGTTTTAGTCCTGTTTAGGACAGGAGGTTGGAGTAGATGGTGGTCAGGAGCCCTTCCCAAGCAATATTTCTGTGATTCATTAATTTCATGCTGAATTTGAAAATTTGTGTCATGTAATAAGAAACTCCTCAACACAAAAATTGCAACTGGACCTTCTGCTACAGGGAAAAAAAAAAAACCCAAAGCTACGTATTCCCTGTTTCAAGTCAAACCAGCTAACCAGTGTGTATTTTCCCAGATGCTGGGGCTTCCTTGACAAACGCTGCCTTTCTCAATTCATTTCTTTGTGGGAAACCATTTGTTTCAGATCCCACTCCAGCTTGCACCCAGAACCGACCGAAAACATCCATTTGGAGCTCGGGAGTTAGACCACTTGAAAAATGAAAGTCAGCAGTGCCAGCTCTGTTGTGTGCAACAGGCATGAATAAACAGTTTGAAGGACATTTGTCATTGTTTCAGTATTGGCCTCACACTAAAGACCAGTAAACATTCAAAATAATGCAGTTACGTGGGCTGGGTTGTTCAGGGAGGCATTTTCTGACTGTGGCAGCAGAGAGGTAAAGAGGGTCAGTTCTCAAGCCCTACACGTGGATTCATGTCTGGATACATTCAATAGCTCGTGTTTGAAATAACACGTAGATTTTATATTGGAACCCAACTGAGAAGGCGATATTGGAAAATCCCTAATTACCTAATCCCAACATTATTTTCAGCATACCACATTTGGTCGGTCTTCATGATAATTAACAACAGAACAAAAATTGTATAAATTTATAAACAGTAAAAGGAAAATATAATGCCAGGTTCTCAAGACAGAAACATGGAGAACAGCGTAAGAGATCCAGTAAGAAAAATAATAAAAACTACTGGAGAGAGGAGTAATAATATAGAGCCAACAGTAGTCAATCTGAGAACACCTTTGGAAATTAAAGAAAAGATGTAGACGTAGGTTTTAAAAGTTAGAAGGGAATAAGGAAAATCAGTTTTTCGGGGGATTGTAGTGCCCCCCACAGTTAAAATTACCATCACCTGCCAATTTCAGAAGTGATAGCAGATTCTTGAAAGAGCAGGTATTGTGTTACTCCGTGTCTAGAATCCAGCCAGGCCCAACACCTTCAAGGCTTTCAAAACTAATAATCCCGATTGAAAGCCAAGCAGCCACATTACAGCAGGCTGATGGAAAGAACATAAGGGGAGCATAATGTGGTTACAATAGCTCAGAGCAGTACTTGCACACACTGATTGCATTCTGGGCAAGACCCAATCGCTGACATACCCCCATCAAAGGTTTGGAAAGAGGCAAAATTCTCTCAAACAGTACACTCACAATAAAAAAATGCCAAAAGAAACAGTGGGAATCAACAAGCTTTCCTCAGTATGTTTCTTAATGTTTCCCTGTGGTGGAGGGTATTGCTGATGCATTTTTCATCCCTCCTGTTTTGACTGGGAGGTTCTGGTTTGCTGCTGCTTTCGGTAAAGGAGTTACAAATTTGACTACCAGTGATGCAGGCTGTGCCAGCTGTTTGGTTGGTGTTAGTGAGAACTGATTAATGACATTAAGTGGTATTTCTAATCTGTACCAACCAGGAATTCTGCTAGGAGCAGCTTTCACTGGAAAAACCTTAATAGTGGTTCAAATACATAGTGCAATTTACAGTAAATTTGGTTTTCTAGAGTTGTGGAAACAAAGAAAAAGTTGGAAAAAGTTGCACTATTTACTAAACATTTTTCTTATGCTTGTGTTCCTTTTCATGACTGTTTCCCATTAATACACTAGAGAAAAAAATGGAGAGACAGAAATGATCACAGAAACAATTTTGCCAAATAGAGATGTATTCATGTAAGACATAAACTGCACATTTGTGAACCAGCGCTCACAATGAATCTGTCACTTGAAGAGCGTGGCCATGCTGCAGCGACAGGAGTGATTCCCAGTAATGCAGGTAGCCAAAACAGGTTAAATCTAGCTGCTTTTGGAGCACACTAATTTATCTGTTTCTTGGCTAGCTAGTAGAGCGTAAACTACAAATCCCTGGAAGTGTCTGTGGCCAGGTTGGATGGGGCTCTGAGCAACCTGATCTAGGGGAACATGTCCCTGACCATGGCAGGTGGGTTGGAACAGGATGGTCTTTAATGTCCCTTCCAACCCCAACCGTTCCATGACTCTGTGATATCCCAGACCTGATCCATATCCTAATGTACATTTCTATAAAAATAGGTGTGGATGTACGCAGAGTGCAAGTTGCATGTACGCCTATAAATCTATGGATACTCCGCCAGGAAGTGCAACTGCTTCGCAAGATGAAAGCCAGCAGAGGCAGGACTGCCTGTGATAGTTATGTTCGCCAGGCCCATGAACTGTTTGACATTTCTCCAATGAAAAATGGTAACCACAGACACCCCACCAACGGGGCACGGCATTGAAGGCCACCACCAAGTCAATTGTCCAATATGCATTGCTTCTTTTCAGTAATATGTCACAGCTTGTGCATTCTGTTTAAGATTTAGCTGGTGAGTTAAATGGAAATGGTATTAATTATATGCTAGAACTATGTCAAGCTTCAAAACAGCTGTAGGCTTTTAGTCCGAGAGTAAAAAACCATAAAAGCATTCTAAGCTTTTTTCTCCAAAGGGACGGGGTTAAGATATGGCCACAAGACCTTTCATTATCTCATGAGGAAAGCTTCCAATGAGTCCATCTTCATCCCTTTTTTTCACCTCTCATGGGTCTCAATTTCCCCTTCCAGAAGACAAAACTCCAGAAGAAAGGGGAATACGGGGAGTAAATTTGGGTCCGGATCCTTTCCCCTGCCTGCGCTTGGCTGTGTTTTCACAGACAAACAGATTAAAGCTGCCAGATTTCTTATTCTTTTCTTAATTCTGCCTGTGTGCTGCTACATGAGCTTCATCTGCTGATAAACTCAGCTGGAGCATGTGTGCATACCCTGGCTGTAAAGGGCTCAGTGGTCACTCTGTGTTTAGGTTTTCTGCTCACCCGGGGGTTATCCTTATGATATAATGAGGCTCTTGAGGCCACTGGCACTGGCAGAACACTGTTTTTCTAATAACCTTTCAATAGGAAAGGAAAGTGTCGACAGCCAGGGACACAACCACAAAGACACTGAATTTGAAGAATGGAAAGAGCTTTTTATTCCCCTTCCCTTTTTTTTAATTTCGCTGGTGGGCTGCCTTTCTAAGCCAAGGCACATATTTTGATGATGACTGCGTGATAATGAAAAACTTGTAACTATTTTACAGGCAACTGCATTGCTTCAGAACAACATACTTGGTTCCTTGTCTGCTGTTTTATTTTACAAAGTCAGTGATGTTTGGTCCAGATATCACCCAGAGTTTGGTTCTGTCCTGACTCTCTTTTGAGGAGACTTTTGTTATCACTTGGCTTTTTATTAAGCCCACAGCCTGTTGTCAAGGAAAGAGGCATCATTAAAAGAGGAGTTAGGCACTCGTTGTGAGAGGCAGGGATCTGAACGAGCTACCAACCCTAGGAAGGTGGCAAACACGAACCCAATGCAAGACCTAAGCCATCATCTAATCACATTTGGCATGTTTGATCGAGAGGCCTCTGCAGTGATAACCACACATTAATTCCCAACGTTTCTCTCGCAGTCACTACTGGTGGGGTTTTTTTCTGCCTTCTACCCTGATTGTCTACTCGGAGTAGCTCAAAACCTGCAACTCTATGCGTGCCTGGCAGTTCTGACGTGGCACAAAGATGCTTTTCTGAATGTTCACTACACCCAAATATGAACAGCATGGTCAGTCACACAGGCAGCATCTGCTGCAGATAATACATGCAAGCATAGAGATCAATTTGCTGAAATATGAATCTATATTTTGTATTTTACATTAGGCAGGCGTGGTTTGGTTCAGTTATCGGTAAAGACGCATTGGTTCAAATTTTTTTAAGTGTTGGGGTACCTAAGCCTGATTTCTTTATAAAAATTTTATTAAAATCCACATCTTGGCTACATGCTTGTTAACCTTATTTTTGTGATATTTCTTCAAATTAACATTAGCGTTTCCTGCTGTTGGAGCATTTCGTTACTGTCCCTGATGCATTTCACTTCATATCATTTCATGAAAACACCGCCTACCACCTTTGCTGCATCTGTGGTCAAGCCTCTCAAGCTTTCCACCCAAAATAATTGAAAGATCACTTCCGTTACTTGGAGGAATTACTGGTTTCAAAAAATTTCGTAGTAATCTATCTGTTGACTCAGGCTCATTCAGAAGATGCTAAAATTCAGGAGGTTTTAGCTTCTATTAGGGGTAAACTGTGAGGAAAAAATAGTAAATTCTCTGTTGTTTTCTTTATCTAGTAAATTTAACTTGTAATAAAGAGGAAGATATATTAGAATTAATGTGTAATTAGGATTTGGTTTTGAGGAAGAGGGAAACCTTTTTAGAGGTGGTTTTTACCTCAGAAAAATTAATCTGCCCATGGAATCAACCTGGAGTGTTGAATCTCAGTGCTATCTCCTAAGGGAAGGTTCAAAATCAATACCACACCTTTCCAAAGAACAAAACCTACCGCAAAATCTTTTCATCTATGTGACAACTTGTGAAGAGAAAAGTTCTGTCCTCTTTGTAGCCACAGACCTACATTAGGGATGCTTAGCTTCCAGTGAAAACTCTTTATGGAACTTTCTAGCCATTCCTAGGAAAGAAAGTTCCTAACCAGGAAAAATGTACGTATGAAAAATGTGAGTAACTTACATCTGCAAAGCAACACTGAAATATCCTCCCTTCTGTGATACCCAGCTGATATGGAATTTTTGGGAAGTAAATTCATGTGCTGTCCTTTCTCTCTCGCTGCACAGAATTGATTTACTAGGATGGACTGCTCGAGACTCATTTAAAATCCAACAATTACTCAATTTTCCTCGCACATCTTAAGAATTATCAGCATCTGCAGACAAACACAGGTATCAGGCCTTATATTCCCATGAATTCAAAGTTAAAAACACTTCTAAGTAAACCACCATGATTTAATACTCTCTGTGCATTTAATAACTTAAATTATCATTCAGATTTAAAGCCAGAGATCTTGGAAAGTATGTGTATGTATTTCCATCTTACTTCTCTGATCTGCTCTTTCTCATTGAAGAACTCCCAGGGGTGGCGACTTCTATTCTCTTACTCTAATTCATAGATATGGTTTGAAGTTGACAGATATACAGCTTTTGATCATGGTTTGGAGATAGAAAAAAAAAAGGAACAAAAAAAAAGGAGAGCATAAAATGAAAGAATACTTTTCTCCATGGAGGACAAAGTGTCATGTGAGGCTTTAACTGATGGTAATTATAACATGATTTAGTTATGATATCAAATAAAAGGTTTTTAATGCCCTTAACACAGCACGAGGTTTTTTTTTTTCCCTTTTTCCTAAGTTTATTATGTCTTTTTCCAAAGCTTCCCAAGGATTTTTAAAAGTTTTTATGCTTTTGGACCATGAAGTGATGACTGTGTACCATTCTTACATAAGCTTACAGCATACAGAAGCTTTGACAAAGAGCCATAAGGGGTGAATAGCTGAGATTCTTTGTTGCTGGTTTTTTTCCCTCCTGTTCTTTATTTTTTTTTTGTTCCTTCTTTAGAATAAAAGAAGAAGAGATTAATTTGTGAAGCTGAGCTGGAGAGATTAAAAAAGAAGAATTTAAACCTGATGAGATACAGTTCAGTAGATTTCAGTGATACAAATGGCCTCTGACTTTGAGACTTTCTATTTCTATCAAGGCAGAGAGATCCATATTTCTCTCCTTTCTTTTGAATATGATGCATTAAAAAGAAACTGAACCAATTCAGACAGGGCCAGCAATTCTGGAACATGCAATCTGACAATAAAACAGGGACCTGGGGGTTCTGTCTTGTTCTCTTTTGGGTTCTTTTTTTGTTTGTTTTCTTTTACTACATAAAGATGAGCAAAAACCATAAGCTGTTTATCCTGTCTCCAGCTCTCAAAACTTGTGTTCAAGTGAAGCAAAACTCAGATTGAATTACTCTCTGATCTGGATTCCAAATTCAAATCCAGCCAAAAAATATCTTCCGCAAAAGAACGTCTTGTAAGGTAAGTAGGTTCTGATTAAAATAAGTGAAATTCAGAGGAAACAGTTGAAATGGAATTCTGCTGAGAAAGAGGAAAGGAAGCAGGGGTGTGTGATAGAAGTCTGTACATTAATGAGTGCTGTTAAGATGCTGAGTTTCTGGACATTAGCTGTTTTTCATAATCGAGAATGAAATCCTCTTGTGGAAAATAACAGATGGAGAAGAAGAGGAAATGTCTAGGTTTGAATGTCATATGAAGGTGTTTTTCTACTCCCTGCTTTCCCATACCCGAGCTGATCATCCTTTCCTGGTGAAGGAGCAGAAAGAATCCCTTCGGTGAAAAATAGTTGTTATCTCTGCTCAGCTCTTCTCACTTGCAAGGGTTCTTTGCATACCCCACACTCTTGGCAAGGGATTTGTTGTTTTCCACAAAAACTTCCCAGTTTTTGCTGTGGTGATTCCCCAAAGTCACCATTAGCGTAATGGGGGTGTGAAAGGGGAGCACTTTTCTTCCGTTTCATTTTGAAAATTAGGCACAGTGGGAATTAATTTCTTTTTAATTTAACTAGAATATCAAATGCTGGAAAAGAAGAAAAATACACATCGTGTGCAGGATACCAAAGCAACATTAGAAGAGAAAATAAAATGGAATGAGCTACCTTAGTTAAATCAGCCAAAATTCCTGCATCTCATTGAATAGTATGGTTAAAAGGTTTACTATACTGGCTGCCCTGGGATGCCCAGAAAGAGCTCTGCAGGAGATTTGCAAACTCTATATTTCTTCAATTTAAATTCCAAGCAATTATTAGTCAGCTATTCAGCCTTTCTAGGCAACTGTTAAAAGCATCTTCTTTGTATCAAAAAAGGAAAGGTCACTAGTATTTTTGAGCATAATTTCATCTGATTATATCAACAATATGATGGCTAAAAATCATAATATTAGATTACATGATTAAAAGACATGGGACAAAACACAATGAAACAAGATCATTTACCTGGGAATACATTATAATCTTCATACGTAATGCTAATTTGAGACCTGCCACTTGTCTGGGTTGATTTTGTTGTTGTTGTGGGTTTTTTACCTCGATGCATGAATGTCAGCCATAAATACTTGGTACCTTGCTTAAAAATCAGTTATGCCTCTTTATGTACATCTATATATATTTTTTCCCCAGTTTTCTTATTGTGGTTTGAGAAAATGAACTTGTTCTTCATCTAAAGAAACACCTTGAAAGTCAAAACACAGAAATAAGGTAATTTACTTGTGTCCCTTGGGGAAAATTTGTATTTTCCATTCCTTTTGTGTATACAACAGCATAATCTACCAACAAAGGTGACAAGGCTTACATTAGCAAAAGGCCAAAGGAATTGACACAAATATTAGTTACACCTTTGCTGAGTTACAATACCACCGAAAATTAATTCAAATCAGTGCAATTTTGCCAAGCACATCAGTGGATTTGGGATTAATTCCATAATTGATAATATATCTGAGCCGATGGTTTACAGAGATTATAAAATTGTAAATGGAAGATGGGCAGAATGGTTGAAAATAATGAGAAGAAATATGCCAAAGCCTGATGAGATATGTTGATTTAGGTTTTCAGCACATCATCAAGCACACTGTTCCCACTTTTGATCGAATTTAAATGGCATACATGATTCTATTTGCAGTTTTATGTGCTGAGACACTGTTGGAATAGGCCTAAAATATCTAATATTCTCACACACAAACAAATAAGAGTTTTAGGGATGAGATCATCTCTGCCCATTGTGAAGACATGCAGGAAGTAAAATATGGTGGAAGAAAAATGCAGTTTTTAAGGCTATCAGACTCGTTAAAAATTCCATACCTTCATTCATGTGTGTGTTTCAGTAGAATTGTGCTGCCACAGGACTGCATAAAGCCAAGCTTGGGTCCTTTTTTTTTTTGTGAAAAGCAAGTCTCCATAATATTCTCCATGTAAAACATCTCTCAAAGGCTTATTTACAAAATCACTGAGGGGATACTCGAAAGTGTTTGAAAGCCTCCCGAAGTAAATGGATAGATTTATACTATTCCTTGAGTGTGACCTGAAATCCACACTTGCTTTGTGGTCAGGCTGTTTGGATTAGAGCTTTTAGATTATTCTGGGCTATGCCAGAGGGGAAAGGCTGTAAACTGCATGATCTCTATCAGATCCTTTCCTCTTTCAAATAATTCCTGCTGGCACTGGAGAGCAAGTAACCAGCAGACATCACCACGTGCTGTAACAGTGCCATTGCCAACCAGGCAATGAGGTTAAAAAGATACTTTTATTTTTAAGAGCATTTTTGGTCAGTTTAAAATAAACATACATCTATATCAGCGTATTAAATGCAAATACCCATTAGCATGGTTTAAAAGAGTTTTCTGAGAGATCTAACCTGGGCTGAGCAGAACAGCAGTGGTATGACAGACAATTATGCTTGTGGCTGTAGTATTTATTCATTGTTCTCAGAATTAATGACACACTTAGGACTCTTCTGTTTAGATGGACAACTGCAATTTTCACTGTACGTATCAATGAAGAAAACCCAACTGGCCCCTTGTGGGTCTCTGATTATTTCACTTTTTAGCTCCACACAATTTTCCAGGTTTCCTGTTGTTGCTCTTGCCTCTCAAGGCCCTCAAGTTCTTCTCTTCTTTGGTAATTATCTCATTTATCATTTGTTGCTTTGCTATGAGTAGATATTTCAACTCCTCCCCACCCTTTTTATTCTCTGTTTTCTTCTGCTATTCTTTAGAAACTGCTTCCTGCACTGAGTACTGGACTACAGCTCTTTCCATTACCTTTCCAAAATTCTTTTCTGTTAACCCAACCTCACCAAGCTATTCAGGAAACTGATTTATTGATTACATACTTATTCATCCCTTAAACAGGGAACTTATATTCAGCAAATATGTCATCTTGTGTGGCTTATACACGCCATCTTTTATTGGTGGATAAACATTTCAGCCTTGAAAAAAGCTGCTAGTGCAGGGTGACCAGGCATTTAAATTCAATAAAATGCTGCTAATCTTCAGGTAAGTGAAACTTTTATAGGAGGATAACTCTGCACAGCTGTAATAATCATAAAAGATAGTGTGTGAGGGTTATTCCCTCTTACTGCTTGGGATAGAATAAGGATAGCCAATATTTTTGGGAAAATAATATACAAAGACCCAAATTACTGAGTATATTGGAAAATTTTCTCTTTATCTGTGCCTTTTCAAACTATTTCATTGAAATTTATGGTAGGCCTTTCGCTAGGGGACAGTAATGGAAAAAATGAGGTAATTTTTTCTAACTTTATTTACAGTGGGATTTCAAATATAGCCCTCAGAGAATCAAATCAATCACCCCTTTGTTGTATCTTATCAACATCATCAAGGTTGCTAAACTTGATTAGCCTAAAGTTTTAGCAGGTTAGAAGTAGCATTTTTAATCTTTGAAGAGACTTTTCACTTCTTATTAACTTGCAGTATTTTTTCAAAAGTAATATTTTCCTTGTGGATCAAAAAGCAGCAAAATTGTATAGTTCATGACAAAGAACACTACAGAAAATTGCACTGAAAAAATAAATAGTGAGATGATTGAATTAATAATGAACTATAAAATATGTGTTTAATGCATGCTCAAGAAAAATGTGCTAAATTCTAAAACAAATATGTTCTGTGGTCTTCAGGAATTTCACTAAACTTCTGTACTTCTATGTGTGTCCTATTTCTTTTCCCAGCAGAGTTTATGTCAACATTTATGTTGATGTCAGCAGGAAGGGATCAAAACAAATTGGTAAAGCTGATGATTTGTGTCTCCTTTAATTGGCAGCTTTTAAAATCTATGGTCTTGTAATATTATTAACTTCTTGGTTTTCCCTTCAAAATTATATTTCAAACATAATTTAATGAATGCAACTAACGTAAAAACAGGGTTTATATTTCAGTGATCAGCTTTTCTGTCATTCTCATTTTAAAGCCTTTAAAGCTTGTTTTATTTCACTACTGTGGGATTTACATTTTTAAAAGGATTCAGTCTCGCCCCCTATTTTTCCATGGAAAGTTTCTCTCAAATCTCAACTGCAATGAAGCCTATTCAAGGAAATGCTCATTCTGAGCAGTTATATTTGCCATTTTGCCAACGCTATTGTAGAGCTACAGTAGAGAGCAAACACCATAAATATACAGGTAAAATTGGAAAGCTCTGCTGCTGCTTGAACAACAAGGAGCGTGTGACCTTTCTGTTACTATCTTTCCAAGTTCTAACAAACACGTTTAAATCTCTAAAATACTTCTGTTTCCAGTGACGGGAATCTAATTTTTCTCCATATGTATTTTTTTCCCTTGTACTTCGTTCAGGTGTTGCTCACTTTCTCCTCTAGCTATCAGTAAGCTTTTGGCCGTGTGACTGGCTCAGCTATGAAACGGAACAATGCTTTTAAAGCATGGAATGAAAATGGCCTAAGTTAAAACATATTTGTCTTTGAACAGTCTGGACACGGTCCAAGGTTCAGAGGGGCTATTTTGAGTGGCACCAGGCACATGAGCCTGGTTATCACATTGACACTGCTATCCGTGACTGGTAACTCGTGTCTCAGTGCAAACTCAACAGATACAGAGAGCGTATTATGTACTCCACTGATTTTGTTCCTGGAAAAATAAACTCAGACCTTTGTTTTCATTTGTTGGCTTGGTTTTTTTTTTTTTTTCCCCCCCTGCTCTTTTTTTGTCTTATACAATCTCCAAAAAAGTCCGTGCAGATGGGAGGTGCACGTTCCTGCTGCTTCACAGCAAGGCTTCCCACTGGCATAGACAGCAGTAATTAGCCAGAGAAACAATGGTCACATTATAACAGACATTTTTGCAAGGAGGGTGGTGGTTTTTTGGTAAAAAAGCTCAGTTAGAGCTGTTTGTTACATACACTGCTTTATCAGACAGTCTGTTCACTCTCTGCAATCCACTTTAATTTTAAACAGTTATTTAGAGCACTTGGGAAATTCTGTGTGGGTGATAAATAGTGTTGGTTTATGCAATATTATGATATGAGTAATGCTCCCTAACCCTTACAAATAAATTTGAAATAGAAAGAATTCATGATTTTAATAACCCAGTTCAGTCTCATGTTTTACCATGGGTTGAGCTCACATTTAAAACGACGAGCAAATTAACCTATGCAAGCCATGAAATTCCTTCAAACTCAACAATGCCCATCATAATCCTTCCAGTTCAGACATTCATGACTTGTATTTTAATGGATTTCAAACTCTGTTTAATGTTAGGCTTCTTTTCTTCTTTCCTCTCTCTTTTGTCGTTTCCTTTCCTCTCCTCTCTTCTCTCTGCTTTCTGTTCCCTGTGCAAATGCATCCTAATTTTTCCTGACCTCATCTGAGGTTGATTAGCATGTAGGAAACCTTAGCAAAAAATTAAAATTCTTAATTTCTACTTTCCTTAAATTTGTCAAAGTATTCCTAAAGCCACAAGCAACTTAAATTTACTTCCTTTCCCTCAAAATTTGGATAAACCATATTAAATTGATTATTATTCTGACAAACCACTGACTTTTTAAAAACTCTTTCTCTTTCTGAGTAGATATATATATATATATATCAGAGCTGTTTCAAGTTTTGGCAGTTTCACTTTGCTGAGGTTTGTGCCAATATTTCCTTCGGTTTTAGTCCAGATGGGTTCACACCCCTAAATTTAACTTTGACTTTCAGAATTGAGAAAACTCAGACTCTCAACTGAAATTTAAGGAAAATGACCTGCACTTTTGAGACATACGAAACCACTTAAATCCAAAGCTTGAGCTGCCTCATATTTGTTTGAAATGTAGGCCAAAGGTATGTATTAAAGCCACAAAGATTACCTGTCTTTTGTCAGATTGACCCAAGTTTCAACTAAAATCCAGATCTGTTTTCTTTGCAAGTATTGAAAATGGTGCCTGTGGTAACATCAGAGCCTATACCCATTTTTCAACACCATGAGGGAGCAATTCAAACCCCCTGTTTGCTACATAGTCAAAAGAACAATACTGGGGGGAGGTTGCTTTAAGCTTTCTGCTGGAAATTAAGAAATGAAAACCCAGCCCAAATCACAAATTTTTAACTCAAACAATAAGCTTAAGCCATGCTGAATAAAAAGTCATGGGATGTTTTTTTCTCCTCAGTTTGTTGTTTTGACTCTGAATGGTCAGTTGACTCCTTTGGAATGAAGTGTGAATTAAGAAAATATATCTTGAATTTACAATCTCAATGAAAACGAATCTCATTATCAAGCACTTTCCTTGTGGTATCTCTTGCCTTTCCCAAGTTTAGCCATAAACAGACTTAAATGCAGACTTTTTCATCTGTAGTTGAGCGAGTAGAAGAAGGACTGATCAGTAAATCTGGCACATGACACTGTGAGTTTCATTCTGCAATAAGTATTCCCCCCCCCAGAGGAGTCATTTGTTATCGTGAGTGAGTGTTGGACAAACCCTTCGGGCCTGTTATGAGATTTGGGTTAATACCTTTTCTCCAGCAGCGAATTCACTGGTAGCGTGTGCTCACCTTAGGAACGATGGGTTTGTCTTGAGATGCCCTGACTCTAAATGTCTCCAAGTAGGCATTAAATAACTACCCCATGTTTACCTTGCAGAAATCCCCAAGTGAATCATCCAGCAGTTTGGAAGATTGCTTCATGAGGCGTGCAAACTTGCCCGCTTTCCCCAAGATATGTGTCTTGACCCAGAAAGACTTAAACGAATAAATTATAGTTAAGAACTTCTCTTTTCCTTTCAACAAATAATTCTCACATTTCTCTCTCTCTCTCTATGGGTACTTGGGAGCACTGCAGATCGAGTTTGTGTTTCCTTAAATCCACTCCCAATTCCTAGCATTATTTCCTTTGTCTATGCTTCAGCTCTTAGCTACCAGCTCGGAAAACTCAAGCTGCTCGAATGTGCACATTGAGCAGACAGAAAAATAGTGAATTCATGTTCCTCTAGAGGAGCAGAGCCCTGTGGACACACATAAATCCTGGTGCACGCCCAAGCACAGAGGGAGAAAGTTGAAGCATTGGGAGAAACAAGAAACATCTCAGTGCTGTGCTCGCTGATCCCATCACACGCATGAGAGAGGAGAAAGTGGCTTTCCCTGTCTCTAATTACCTCACACATCCCCCCTCCCACTCCACATGCTGCAGCCACAGATCCTCCACGAATCCAAGAATATCTTGGAAATCTATATTCTGTCAATCAAGTGAAATCAAGGCTGGATGCCTGAAAAAGCAGGATTTTCTGGTGGATGCTTGGATAATACTCAGAGGGTCAGTGCATAAATCGAGCCTGAGACTGTGCAGGACTGACAGGCGAGGTACACCCAAATTCCCATCTGCAGTTGCAGTTGCTTTTGCGTGGCTGTTTTGCCATGGGTCTGATTGTCCTGTTAACTGAATTATCCTGAGGGGGAGAAGGGGCATGGAGAATGGAGGGATGAGTAGAGTTAGTATTTTATTTTTATTAAGTGCTGTTTAACAGCTGCTCTAAGACTCACTACCATGAACATTCGAGGAGTTTGACATGTTTTTGCTCATGCTGGAGAATTGAAGGAACAAACAGATCACAAGCTTTCACAGGTATCCGGGGACACCTGTGTTGTTTGTCACAAAATTCTGATGCTGAATGAGATATGCTAGTCAATGTTTAAATAGAGAACTCCACAGAGTTAACTAAAACCACTTTTAAAATCTAAATTGCCAAGGAGGAAGTATGGGTTGTCTTCTCCTTTTTATATACTTATCTTTTCATATCTATTTATATGCTGCCTGTAAGAACGCAGAAAGAGAAGTTATTCAGCTAAGAACTGTGATTTACAGTACATATATTATTACTTGTATTTTATATAAGTAAAACCTTTTCACTCCTTTAGACTAAAAGGAGAAAAACCAGATGAATGCTGTCCTTTATCCCAACAGAGAGGTATGAGGTGTTCCTGCCCATGGCAGGAGGCTTGGAACTAGGTGATCTTTAAGGTCCCTTCCAACCCAAACCATTCTGTGATTCTATGAAGGAGAAAGTGTCATTCCTCACCCGTTCCTCCTTTAAGCCACATCCATGCAGCTGCATCATCATTATGAGTAACAGCAGAAAGATGAGAAGTATGGCTCATCCTCTGCGTGGTAAAAATGGATCTTTATGCCCATTACCAGAGCAGCAATTTGTAGCTCTTTGCTGGTGGAGTTTCAGGATTTTCCAGTGTGTTTGAAGGAGCTATTCCTGCAAAAGCTGTGGAATGTTTAATCTGCTGCCTGGCCCCAAAGAACACATTGGGAAATTCAGTGTCTAGCAAATGTTTTCAAGATCTGGGGTGAGATAAAGGCTCCACTAAACCGATGGCAAATTTCCCAGTGCGTCTGTGGGGCCAGGACTCCACACCTTCAGTTTTCCACAGAACACTCAGACCTGCTCATGTGAGATGTGAGCAGTGCTTAAACTGAAATAGGATCTGCCCGTGGCAGCTTTAATGCACATAATGCCGTAGTTACTTGCAGCTTAATTCTGGCTATTGTATAAACATTGTGGACAGATAATCTGCAGCCACTAAATTCTGTATTCCCTTTTGGTTTGGTACATACTGGGGCTCGGTTAAGTGCATGAAATTGGTTGTGCTGGGACAGAGAGATCCCGTGTTGTACCTGCATGTGCTGTGTCCTAATTAGAGATGCAATTAGTGCGATACATGTAAATACCTTCCTGATAATTACTTTCACTGCTGAAAAAGCTGACTTTGTGTCATCTGAGAGCCACAGAAGAGTTCTGAAAACTCTTATCTCGTGAGCAACTCAATAAGTCTTAGGCCGCTTTAAAGATGAGTTGGCTTCAAGCCTCGAACAACTGCAGCAATTCTCTGAAGCTCTTCACTGCTTTTTTGCTTTCTTCGAAAGCTTGAACACAGATTCAGTCCAAAAGTGCATTCTCAGCTTTAGCTTCACATCAGCTATATTTATATGGACAAACTGTACAGTTCTCAAACTCCTTTGATTTTCAAGTGGCTTTCATGTTCGTCTACATCATCATGTATAAAGTCCAGGAGATCTAGTGCTGACAGCAATTTTGTGTCTAGTTGACATGCACAGGAGTCCTTTACATATTCCTCTAGAAGTTAGTTATGAGGATTTGTTTGTTTGTTTTGAGGAAACATTAAATCTTTTTTTCTCCTATTTTTTTATCATTTTAAGGTTAGTTTTTGGAGCAGAGTTCAGTATAAGAAACTGTCAGGATTTCTGCCAGCAGCTTGTCTATTTTATAAAGATTGGAAGAGTTTTTTTCACTTTTTTAGCAGTCTAAGAAGAACAAGGAGCAAGTTGTTGTTGTTTATTGAAGACCTTACACATTTGGACAGGGAAGAGAATGGTTTAGTAGCTGGTGACTTGTATAAACTGAGGGCACAGCCTCTGCACTCAGTTTCTGAGTGATTTTTTCACTGAGTACAATGTTTTTTAACATACTTTTTCAAGTTTGAAAATAAGCTGTTTTGCAGCCACAGTGCCTAAAAGGACTTACAGAGTTACACAATAAACTAGAACATTGGCTTTCAAAAGTATTCCAGCACCAGAAGGGCCTTGAGGAAAAACCTTGTTAGCAATATTTTTTGACAGGATTATCCAAATACCTCTATTTTACCTGTAGGCTTCCAGTTGCTGCAGGCTTACAACCTCTCTGACTTATATGACAAAGAGGTTCAGAAGCAAAACAGCTTATGGCAGCTCAGAGGTGAGTACTTGGTTGTTTTAACCTACTCACACTTACCACGATTACAGTGCCGAAGAACAAGTCCACGTGGTTGAAAAGCAGCTAAATTGTCCAGCCTTTCTTTATCTGTTGGCTTTCTGAGGGCAGCAAGTTGTCAAAGAGCAAGACAAATCAGACTTGGGTTCAATTCCTTGTTCTGCTAATGAGCCCTGCCCCTAGGATATGTCTTCTTTGCATAACTCATTGATGTGAAAAGGTCATTTTCCAGTCCTCGAGAGACATCACACATGTCTTATGGCAGAGTCTCCCGTGTCCTGAGGCAGCATGCCCACTTGTTCTCTGTGAAGTTCGACTTCTAACTGGTGTGATGTTAATTTCTGTCATTTTTAGAATGCAGAATGCTAGTGAACTGTAAAACCATGCTCATCATCACGCCCAGTTAACATATTCTCCCCAGAACAGCGTGTTCCAGGAGCTCCACAGGTGGCCTGCACAGTGGCGGTCAGCAGCAAATAAAAACCAAAATGCCGCATTTATTCCCACCCAGTGGTTTGAGTACCTGTAGGCTTAGTTGGGAGCCAGTTCCTAACGGCTTCAAGGCTTATCTAAAGTTCTTGGAACTTCACTCGTGACAGTTTTAAAAAATGTTCAGTGTTATTGCAAAGTGCATCGGTCATTCACCACCCCAATCCTGCAGCTCGTCCACTGAGCGGAAATAGTAACTTGTAAGATTATCTGCATTATTTTCTCCCCAAAGGTTAGAAAGTTTGCTGAGAGGAAAAAAGTTTGGGAAGGGCTATTTTATATAACAGCCCTGTAGTCAAATTCTTATTGATGCTGAAGACACTTTTCCTCTATGCAATCCAAGAGGAACAAAATAATTTTGCAGCTGTATGAGACAAGAAATATGATTTAAAAGACTTTTCTGAGTATTATAAGAACTTCTGGAGAAGTTAAAAAAAGACCCAGAGAAATGTGTCTTAAGGGTCCTTCACATAAATATTTTCCCTTAAATTTCAGTCCCAAGATTAATTGTCTCCAGTCTCCAGCCTTACTTCCTCTGCATCAGAGAACAGTCCAGAAGCAAGCTCAGCACTTTTTTTTCCTTCTTAGTGGAGCATTAATCTGTAATTTTTGTGATTTAATAACATGCTTAAAGAAGTTTTCTTGGCTAAAATCTGATACATAGTGCTGGCGACCTCCAATGCCCTTCCTTTCTCTGAACCAAAGGCTTTAATTGTTCATCCTCTAATACGTACAGAGAGGCCACTCGAACGGATGGAATCCAATGTAAATAAATGACATTTGATGATGAGGTCAACTTTCAATTTGAGATTTATTTCACCCAGATGCCTGAAATGAGTGGCTAGACTACATTCAAGGTTCAGGGAAAACTCAGTAGGAATTTATCAGTGAATTGAAGGGGTGACATGTTGAAGGCATCTGTGCTACATTTTAGGGAGGCTACTCTATCTTCAGCCTCTTCAGGCCTTATGATGCCATCTTCCGTGCTGAGAATGTCAAGTCTGAGAAAATGGAGAGCTGGTAACCAAAAATAAACAGAGATTGTGGTAAACAGGATCCAAGCTGTACATGTATATTTGACTTCTGCAAGATGGATCTCAGGTCACTTCTCTGCTCCTACTAATGTCAAAGGGATGTAGGCTGACAGATCTGTGGGAATGGACTCGGGTTCCCACTCAACCTACCCTTAAGTGAGCTCATTTAACATGAAGATTGTGTTCATTATAAACGCCTGTAAATCCTCCTCCTTCCCACCCTCACACAGCATTCAACTAAACAGCATTCAGATGTCCTGAAGATCTAAACCCAAATGTCAAACCAAGGGACCATCCAGTCATGTGAGAGTTAAACGCGTGTTAAACTGTATTTGTATAGTGACCGGGGTTTTGGTCTTTATTTTTGCATTCCTTTCCCTTGTATTTCTGGTAAACATAAAAAAAATCTTTTCTTGTTCATAAATGATATCAGTAATCCTATTATAATCTAATTTACTACATGCTACTTATGACATGTTTATTCTCTGTAATTCACTTGGCTTTAGTACTCAGGAAAGTACTTTAGTAAAGTTCACTTTGTTTTATTTTCAGTTCTTGCTGTAGATCTTTCATTCCAAAACTTCAGTGAAATGTTTATAGAAAATAAAAAAACCCCCACAACTTTACATTTAAATGTTAAATATATCATTATATGTGAAATGCCACCGATATTTATAGGTAATACCCCTTAACAAATCCATCTTTTCTTTGTGGTCCTGCATTAGGACCTGAGAGTATCTATTTCAGGTGTCTGGGATGCTCTGGATCTTCAGAAATGGCACATTTAAGGCTGAACATCCTCGGGACGCTGAGCTCACACAGAACTGTCCTTCCCCATCAGCATGCTGGCAGACCTCTGTGACCTCTCCCGAGGCAAATGGAACACTTTCGTTGCCATCTCCATATCCCAGTTTGCTCCAGGAGGAGCTGCCAATGCTTAGATATCCATCACATACCCAGCCAGTGCCACGTTTGATATTTATCAAGCAGAACTTCTTGACAAATGTTTGGGTAAGGGAAACACATTCTAATTGCTAGAGAGGCACTCCAGAGAGTCAAAACATTCCCATAGGAACAAAGAATGAGTCACAAGAATTACTGAGAACTCTTGAGGGGGTTTTTCTCTAATACTGGTGCTTCATTCTTCTTAAAGAATTACTGTCTCTATAAAGACATATCTACAAGGTGTGTGGTTCTACAGATCTGTTTGCACAAAACTTACATTTCTGCCACTTCACTCAGAGGATAGGTTGTAAAATTAACTAACACAGAAGCTGCTGAACTCTATCCTACTTTAACTAACCAACTTCTAGTATGATATTAATTATTTCAACTGAGCTCAGCTATACAAGGTACACTATCAAGGACCCTATTCACATCAGAAGTCACTGAACCTTTTAATTGAGAGTTTTGTTTCTTTTTTTGCCATGTGATGCTGAACTCTACTAACCAGGCTCTTGATACTTTGGAATAGGTATTTCAGAGCCTACGCCCTAAATTATCACCCCTGACATTCTTAATTCTGCATGTCCAGCTTCTGAGAGCAAATTGAGAATAATGGGTCCTGTGAGAATAAATGCACTGAAAAAATGACTAGAGCCACGATATAAATCCTGAGGAAATAAATAGTTCTCTCAACTGTGTTTAAAGAGCATTAGAGATGGGAGGGACTTTGGAGTCCACACAGTGATATACTGAACGACTTGCCATTCTGTCAGAGTTCCTGTGGTTCAGTGAGGTCTGAGGGAAAACAAAAATATCCCAGGAACCAATAGGTTTGACTACCAAAGCGCACAAAGAGGCTGAAATGAAGTTATATGGAGAATCTCCCTTCTGGCATTTCCCATATTCCGAGTGCTTGACTTGGGCTGCTATTGTTCTTCCAACTTTGTTTAAAAAAAGAATGCATCCACACGTCCTGTGTATAAAATATTACTGCCCACGGAGGGCTGGTTTAGTCGGGCTTTCTCGTGAGAACAGCTCCTGTTATGGCCGTATGGAGATCTGGATGAGAAATCCCAAGGCTCTTAAAGTCATTTCAGGTTTGCTACTGATTTCCACAGTGGATCAGAATTTCACCTTTAATATTGCTCAGGGTCAAAACACAACTGAAGGAAATGGAAGCAAACGGTAGTAAAACATCAGCAGTAAACCTGTCCCACAAATTTCTTGTGGTTTTACAAGGAGCTAGTTAATACATTAAGTTGTTGTTACCTAATTAGGTGACTTTTATTGTGCCATCAAACGGAAAACTGATACCAAATGGCATGTGCATATGAATGAATGAGAGAATGGAAACAGTGTTATCAGAGCGGAAAATAGTCTTCATCTGAAGCGTGGGAGCAGAGCCTTTCTGAAGGACAGTATATTTATACAGAGGAAATAATTAGTGAATGCTAATTATTAAGAATTTATTGGGGGTTTTGTCTTTATAGAAATAAATAAAACTGATCAAAAACTCATACTTGCAACATTAAATAATACCCGCAGCAGTACTGTGGTTAACTTCTCATCTTGCTCCAAAAGTCACACCAAAAGCATCATGACACCCTTTGAGGATTCTGCATCCCTTGTTCATTTTCATAGAGCATAAACCAGAGTTACTGTGTTGGGGGGCAAGGTGTTCCCACACTGTCCCTATTCTCTTTCCCATTGGAGTCACCAGGACTTTATTGGAAAAAGAATTGGATGCAGCGGTAAAGAAAAATATTTACAAGTTTAGTGAAGGCGACAGAATTGGGAGGTAAACCCCGAGCAGATCTTTAATGCTACTTTTAGCACTCTCTGCGTCATCACTGAAAGTTCTTACCTTCATTGGAAAATGCACCTTTGTAAAACCAAGCATGCACAAATACAGAATCATTGAATCGTTACGGCTGGGAAAGACTTCTAAGATCCTTGATTCCAACCATTTACCAACCACAGTGTGTTCACCACTGTGAATTCCAGCGTGTTCACCACTCTCCCTGTCCCTAAGTGCCACATCCACACGACCTTTGAACACTTCCAGGGATGGTAATTTCCCCACTTCCCTGGGCAGCCTTTTCCAATGCCTGACTCAGTCTGTGACAGTGTGGGGGTACATTAGACCCACTGATGCATGTCTGCAATGTGCACAGCAACTCAATCAGACAACAGATGCGAGCAGAGGTTCAGGAAAGTCGGGGTACCAAAAGCAATAAACCAAACTGAGCAGACCCGGATCCCCAGTTCACTGCCTCACTCTCTGCTCACAGGAGCCTGGTGTCAGGAAAGCAGAGTTGCATTCCCAGGCACGGCCACAGCAGCTCCAGCCTCGGGGAGACTCAGGCTGATGTGGCACCTGAAACACGTGCCGGTCTACCTTTTAGGTGTCTAAATCCCAACCAGCTGCTCAGCTGAACCCTGTCCTCCTCCCACGGTAGCTGTGCTTCTGTCCGAGCTGTCCGTTCCGGCTCATGAAACCTGAGACGGGCTGCGTGCTGCCATCCATCACGGCACGGCCAGAGAGCCTCTTCGTACTGAAGGGCTGTCACAGGAGAGGGCTCAGCTTTGTGCCTCAGCAGTTTAGCTCTACTCATAGGTGGCTACAACAAATCACGGAAGGGGATTTTAATGTCATAACAACTCTGGAAGTAGCAGCTCTTTTCTGTTGGCGGTGTGTCTGCACAGGATAGGATGGGGAAGTGCAGTTGAGGCAGGACAGCATCCTGAGCCAGTATTTCCAAGCCTGATGATGGCTTTGGGGAAGCTCTCTTTAAGCTTAATGATGACTGGTTTTTTTCAACATTTCTTGATTAACATTGCTATTCACAAATGACCTAGAAATGCTATGGGAGCATTGCTCTAGTGATTTATTCGAACAGACCACTTTTACAAGACCTTTGTTATTTTCTTTTGAAGCTGAGCATTTTCCACAGTGGGGAAAAGTCTCAGTAGTTACCTACTGTTGAGTTTCTACTGTAACAGCAGAAAAGAGCAAAAAAACTGCCAATTGCTTTTTCAGCAAAAAATCAGTGGAAAACATCAAAGGAAGATTTCCATATGGAGGTTACTTGAAAGTTGAATCACAAGTCGTCATTCTGCATTGTGGGTTATTAGAATCAGATATAAACTACTTATTCTACAGTGATCTTTCTAGGAGACATTTACAAGGAGAAATAAATCCAAACTCTCAAATGAAAAAAATGTACTTACAGCAATTTATCAATCTTTAATAGCTGTCCTGCTATTTAATATCATGTTTGAGGAGACTCACCATGGCTTTGTGGATAAACATGTGTTAAACACAGTTTGCTTCTTCTTTCAAACAATTAGGTTTCAAATGCAGCCAGAGTGTTTGATTTCCCAAGAAGCATTTCCATTTGTTTGTACAAATGGAAAACTATCACTCCTCTATCCTATTTCTGCATATTTTTAACATAAAACACTTTTTTCTTTTTTGTTTTTCTAGTTATGGGGATGACATTATGCGGAAGGGAACAGTGTTAGGAATTTCTCTCTGACTGTGGTACCGTACATGCTCCACCCTTTCATTTCTTAATTTCTACTGACACAAAGCATTACATCATACATGAAAGTAATATGGTCAGAACAGCCAATTGAAAGTTTGCGTGAGAAAATTTTTCATTAATTACCGCTATTTAAGGGCTCTTGTTTTAAATAGAAAGTAATACCGGTAGAAAGAAAATAAATACCAGTAGCATGTTTTAACCATGTTGTTCAGAGAAGTACAAAAGAACTCAGGTGGGGAAAGTGAGTAGTTGTTACTAGATGAATTAAAATACATTTGAAAAAAGGGACAAGTTGTTGGTTGGATGACTCTGATGTTGGCCTTGACATACAGAAATTTATTATTAATTTTATTATAATTTTTTTAACATAATCTTTAATTAGAGGACGGAAAAAGAGCCTTTACTCCTCATCTAAACCATAAATGTAACACAGAACATACACATTAGTAGGAAGAACTGAACAGTTGCACACACGGAGAAAGCTGTTGCTGAAAAAGGGACTAAGTCTCGTGGTTCATGTTTATTTCTGAATTTCCTTGAGCACAGCTGAAACTCCTTCTCAGAGCGAAATGATCCGTAATTCCTATTGGACACGGGATTTCTGTTAGGGGCTACCTAAAGGGCAAGTGCATTAGTTTGTAAATGTCACACTGCTGCAGACTCGGAGAAAGAGAATTAAGCTCTGAGAACAAAGCTTTCCTAATGCCACATGACACAAAGCTCAAAAAATAATATCTTGACAGGTAGGGGGTGGAGGAGGGAAAAATCCCGTAGCCTGTCTGTCTCAGCAGGAGCATGCGAGTAACGTGGCATGAGGCTTACAGGGAAAAGTACTGAAACTCTGAAAAATGTGTGCTACACAAACTATATACTGCCTAACACACACTGTTTGGGTTAATTCCTTAGCTCCTTCAGCACAGGGTCTTGCATAAGAGGTACCCTGAGAAATATCTCCTATTTTGCAGCAGTATCTGCAGAAGTGCGAGACTGCGTGAAGATAATTCAACCCGTCAGCAAATTCTGCTGTCTCTCAGTAAATTCAAGCGGTAATTCTGCATTCATCTAATGTCAATCTGGCCCAAATTAAGGATTACAGCAGTGGAATTTTGTGGGTGAGAAGAGAGAGAAGGAACTTTGATTAGCAAAGACATCCCTCAGAGTTGTGTTTAGGGAAAAAAAATACGCATTAGCTTGGAAAAAAAGATGCATCAACTTCTCCTTCATATCACTTTTAAAAATCAGTTTTTTTGTGTGTGTTTCAAGCAATGTTAACGTAGACTTTGCATCAATGGTTGCTTTACAGTCTTTTCCTTCCATCATCTCAGACTGCAAAAAGCTGTAGTGCTGTAGCCAAAGATTGTATATATATATACCCTGTGTGTTATGTACTCCAACTGCTCAGACATTCTGTCCTTTGAAGCTTAGTTATATTCCAACAATCAGTTTCAGAGTCGTATAAGAGAAGCCACACAGCACTTCCACTGGTGTGACTGAATCTGTTGAATTTCAACTACTCTAAGTACTAACAATAAAGAAACCTGAAAAGTGATGACTTTTGGATTGGTTCAAATGGTAAAGGATTTCTTACATTTTTTGTACATCTGTCAGCATTTTTTTATCACTGCTGAAACATAGATCTTTGTGTTGTGATGATAAAATCCCACTGGTATGGTTACAGCATCTTTAAAAAAAAATTAAATATAATTTGTGTGCCTGCGTAAGACTTTTAATGCCAAAAACTCCCAGCCATGAATGTTGTCTTTCCTTCCTCTGTATTCCTGGCTGCACTCCACGAACATAACCTGGAGCTTCAGTCTCTTTGCTGCAAACAAAGAATGGCCCTCAAATTGGCTAGTGTAAATGTGGAGAGAAAGTCAGGGAAAGTGAGGGAGATGCCATGCAGTTTATCATGAGCGTCAGTGACTAAGAGCTGGAAGAACCACAGCACTTCAGACATTTTCACACTTATCGAGAGAAACCGCTGGAAAACGTGATAATGAACAGATAATCAGCTGCAGCTTCATGAAACCTCCCCATTTCTCGAATGTTCCCTATTTCACCTCCTTATAGCACAAGTCTAACTTCACAGTCCATAAAAATATTTCTGTTTGTTTGAGCAGCCTCCATTAGCCTGCACGGCAGGGGGGTGATAGAAAACCGGGGTTATTATAAAGGTGCATTCGAGTCTCAGAGGGGCAGTTCACAGCTTTCCAGGCTTCCTCTGCTCCTGCTGTCACGCTGCAGTGACCGGTGGCCAAGAGCAGCTCCACGGGTGGGGTCTGCCTCCTGCTAGACAGTCTGTTTAACTTCGATTCATCCCCCATGTGCAGCCTAAGGCAGAGACCAGGCAATAATCATTCTCCTCCACAAACACCACCGAGAAGCCAGCCACCAGGATGTCGAGGGGCAATGCATGGCCATAGGTCGGCTGCTTCTCTCTTTTTGCACCAAAGGGGAGGCTGACATATAGGAAGCCTTTTCCAGTTTTTAATTTCCAGTAGGTATATTGTTAGGAAACTGTCAGCTTCTTCCATAACAAGAAAACACTGGTTTTCAAGCATCAACTTCATTCCATTTGAAGACTGAGAGATCTCAAAATTTTCCTTCTGAAAATCTGAGAATAAAGGCAATTCAATCCCACCTTGCTCTCTAACCCTCTGTTTCTTCTACTAGTCTGGGAGTAGTTATCTATTGTAACTATTTACAGAAAGCTATTTGATTGATGAATGTTATGGACAGTATCACCCGTTCATGTTCATGAGAGAAAATCTTGGTGCCAGTGTGTTACCCTGCTGAAGTTAAACAATTCTCTGTGCTGCTGCTGCTGTTTTACTGGCAGTGGCTTAGGAATAGAATATAGTAGGAGAGAAGATTAAATTTAGCATGGTTCTCCTGCAGATATACACTGGCAACTTGTCTATCATACTCTGTTTACGTGGAATTGCCACTATGGGATATGACAGTCTGTCACCATCCAATCTGCCTGAAAACTTTGTATGCCCCACAGCTGTAGTGTTCACTCACACCATCTTTTCTCCCTGAAGCCTGGGTCTGGTGCATGTATAAAAGAATATTGTACAGAATAAATAAAGGAATAGGTTGTACAGGTTTAGCATTTTCTAATTTTCTTCGGGCAGCTTTGCCAGAGCATGACTCGCCCAAACACAAGAGCCACAGATTTAACTGAGGGATTTTAGCAAGGGAGCATATTTGGAATGGAAAGTAAACCATCAGAAACACTGTTAATTTTTAAATTGTTTGTGGTGAAGTATTGCCCTTTTTTGTGTGTTCATGTGTGCACGCACACATCGATTTAATTAGCTGTGTTTGGATTAGTGGATAATTCCTGTTATCTGGTATCCAGGTAGTGACTGATGTTGTGCCCATGTTATCAAAAGTCAGGGTTGCAGCTATCTCAAGCAGACATAATTCCTGACAAAGCACTTCCCTTCAGTGGAGTTCCTTGTGGCTGAAGGACGTCTCAAAATGAGTCAGGCACCGTGAAATAAGGTCTGTTTAATGTGAGCCATTTCGGCTTTGATATCTTCTGGTTATGTTTTGCCAAATTAGTTTCAGAAACTCAGAAATAAGCAAGAATGCTTTAGAGTAACTTTTCTGAACTTCCTCACCATCAATGGCAAGCAAGAGGGACTTCAGGAAGTGAGTTAGATGAGCTTTTTTAGTGGAGTTTGTCGAATGTACTATAACACCAGTCAAGGCAAGGAGTAACTCGTAGATCTTGACAATGTTGTACTGCATAAGCAGGGAAATAAATACACCCTAATTTAATGCCGTGGACTGCACCACTCTGATTAATCCTAGATGGATTTGTCACATTAAAGCAATAGAAGCTAACTTATTAAAAATGTAAGTAGAGATTTTAAGAGCTCTGTCAAAAGTAGTTAAGGAAAATCATGTTCTTCCAACATGAAAGAAAAAAATTGAATCTTACCCTGTTGCTTTGGCATAAAATATACTTCTAGGTGGTAGTTCGTGGGGTTTTTTCCCATTTCTTTCATAGATTTTATTCAAAAGCAAAGTGATGCATTGATTAGGAGAAGGCCTAATAAACCTGTTATAAACGGCTTTGTTCTCTCATGCTCTTACAGTGTCTTCCTGAATTGAGCCCCCACATCCTTATTTGTGTTGTCAGTGGCACAGATTTGTTCTAAGTCATCCCATCACTTCATTGCTCTCTGTTGTTGTGTTAAAAAAACCCTCTTATTTGTTATTGTAATCTGCACGTCCTCAGAACCCGTAATAAAGAGGAACATTTGGTAGTGTTATGCTTATTCAGAAAATAGATATGATCTAAAAAAACATGACTCTGGTTTTAAGGGGAAAACAACCCAACAGTGAACAAAAGCAAACTGTTCCTAAAGGAATGCACGACTGGGAGGACCATTCAATGATCTTGGGCTTTCTTAGCAAACAGAGTGTTACAGGCTGTTCTGAACTCAACACCCAATGGCTACTGCCCCTCTAGAAAAGTAGAGTTATTAGAGATTGACAGCAAAACATTGCTGTTTATTTATGCTTCTTGCTTTTCACCTTGTTTTTGAGATGTCCTTAGATATGGAAGGCTGCCTGAAGATAGCAAAGGCTTCGAAACAATAAGCACTGAATGCATGAAGTAACCAGCTGAGGTCATCTAAATAAACTTCAAAGTGACAGCCAAGAAATAATTATTCAAAACGCATTAGTTTTACACAAAACCTTACTCAATAGCAAGCACTGCGTATTTCTGAGAATGGAAGTATTTTCCATTAATTAGGAGTTCTCGAAAATCGTATCATGAAATACAAAACACATGCCATTAATCTTCACTCGGGGCTAAAGAACAACTCTGATAATATCTGTGCTCATTAAATTTTTCATTCCAAATACTGTTTATCATACAAATCTCTTGCACCATGAGACTGCTTGTTTCAGATGAGCAGAGAGAAAACTTCCATCTCCAAGGAAAAACTCTCTGACTATTACCCTTTTTTCATGCAGCAGAGAGATGAAACGGAGAAACAAGATTCCACATGCTTGAAGGAAGTGTCTAATGTGTCAGGATGCCAGAGGAAAATTTACCTCTTTGAGTAAATAATATGAAAATGTGCAACTGCCTACAGAGGACAAAATGAGAAAACCAGCTATTTTACCTTGTAGCTCAGTAATAGTTTCTGTACTCAACTAATCTTTTAAATCGTGCACTACTCTAAAGCTCTAAACAAATTAATACTGCTCATATGATTAATGAAATGCAATATTTCTTTACAATAAACCTTTTCTGTGCTACTCTCTGTTTTCTCTTGGAAGTCAGTTGCAGCGAACAGATGGCGAGTGAGTCCACAATAAGGCTTTCATGACTATTGTATAAGTATTTAATCTCTTAAAACAAATAAGTTCCAGCATAAATCCTCAAGGCAATGCATGAATACACATAGACACACAAATATATATATAAACAAATGCATATAAATACATGTAGAAATATATATAGCAAATCAAATACCCATTACCTAGAAGTTTCTGTGGAATGTAATGGAGAAAAAGTCTGTAGTTTCACAGATATCCTTGTAAACTGTGCAAATAGTAATAACGGTGAATATGATTTTTTTTTAAATCATTCTTCAGAATCTTACCACAGACATTCTGCAGCTTATTGCATTCTATATGAAAGTCAACAAAAGAAGGTAAAAGAAGTAATTTGTTGTTTGGTTAATTTTTAAAATATTTTTTACATTTCTTTTTAAATTTTTAAAATATTTTAAGGAATGATGTAGGACTTTCTTACATAAATATATCTGCTTTTTAATTCTCCAGTGTTGTGATCTAATGACATTTTTTGCTAGAATATATAGAATCCATATTAAAATGAATATTTAAATTTAATCTGTAGCACTATTAAAGTCATAAATTTTAAGCAGCACAAGAGGTTGGAACTGTCATGACTATAGCTGAGCAAATAATTGGATATATTAGTCACAAATTATTGTTTCAATAGATCTTTGAGTGAGTCATTATGACAGCCTTACTTGTAACAATCTGTGCTAATTCGTTTGCTCTGGAAAGGGACTATTTTTCAGACAAATCACTCGTCTTCATCCCAGCTTCAACTAAACTCATGCTGCAGTTCAGGTATTTTCATAATTCCTTTTGGAGCTGCTGGTTCTGTGTTTTTAAGGCTTCAGAAACCACAACTGCACTGTTGCCATCCGTTAATTAAATGAATGCATCTTCATTTGCTGCAAGGTAATTTAGATACTGCCAAAGTGAAGAGAAGAGCTGCAGCAATTTCTGCAAGCACAAGCAAACTGTGGCTTCAGATTTCAGCATCTCTTTTCCTGATGCCAAAGGGACTTCTGCTTCTCCTCAACACAGGTTTTAAAACACCTGGTATAAATTTCATCACTGTGAAACTTACCTGCTTAAAATATAGTAGAATCATGGAATCATGGGTTGGAAAGAGCCTGAAAGATCAACCAGTCCCCTCCCTCTGCTGTGGCCAGGGACACCTTCCACTACACCAGGTTGCTCAGAGCCCCATCCAAGCCTTGAACACTTCCAGGGACGGGGCATCTTTAGTTGTACTTTGTTTCTGTTTGGAAAATTGCAAAGGATATTCTTCAGGATGCAGTTTCATGAAACGCAAGCGTTGCATTACAAATAGAAACAGGGGTAAGTTTCTAAGCGTCTTATCTTCAAAACCATTCTACCATCTTCTGTGTTAAGCTCATGTCAAAAAGTGTTTGGGTAAGCATGTTCTGCCTGAAAATAGGTATTGGTTTTAAACTAAAAATATTTTATTTCTGTTTTTCTAAGAGCAATTAAAGCATAAAGCATCTTCCTATCCCCTTAAACAGGAGTGAAGAGAGAAAGCAGGAGTCAAAAGCTATGAAAAAGCAACATTTACACTTTTTGAGCATGAAAAAGTAAAAGGCTCCGTCTTTCACTGACTGGTCTGTATTACAATTATGTTCACGATTGATATGTTAAACCTGTTCATAGCCATTGTAGAAGTAGCTGTTATTTATAGAGTTTTGATCCCACAAAATCATTATTTTATGCTTTATTGAAGATGCTTTAGTTCAAAATTGTCTCATAAAACTTTTTTATGGACTCATAAAATAGCAGTAAAAACATTCCTCTCGGTATAACCTGCTAAACTGCAAAAAGTTTTAAAGTGAAAATAATTTTTAACGTTTGAGTTGGGTGTCTTGGTGAAAAAAAACCAAACAAACAAACAAAATGAAACAAGAAAACTTTTATGTATAGGACTATGCTAGAACATTCTATGTTTCCAGGATATATGGCAGGATATAAAAGCTAAGCAACACTGCATATGTACTGTTCCTAACAATTTTAAGGAGATAATTCAAGACCTAATAACATAATTTAATATTCTCAAGGACACTCCTAATCTCTTTTTTTTCCCTAGCTTATTACTTATTAGCATTTCACAAAATAAATTGTACTCTATCTTTGCCCAGATTTGGAGTTGTTGTTTGACAGTGTAATCCCACCATTCTCCTTTTTTTTTCTATTTCTTAAGAAAAAAAGAAGACATTTGCTGCCAAAGGATTTTCCTAATTCCTCCCTTTTCCACGTAAATCCTTTCCTTACATGTCTGGGAATTCTATCAGTACATATTTACCTCTGAATAAGGACACTGATGACGAGAGTAAAGCAAGAATAACGAGTAAAAGGCTAATGAGAGGAAGAATCACTACTGAGAGAGTATTTCACAGTTTGAAAATATTGTTCAGGTGTTGAACCAGTTTCATCTCTGGAATAAATTTTTCACTGTTATTACATCGGGGAGCTTTATCCCTGATGAGATATTTTTATGTTTTAGTTAATAAAGCTTCATGGCTCTCCTTTCAGGTATCTATAGTAACCTCTCCATCCCACAGACATCAATCATCTCCAACTTTATCTCCCCTTTTATTTACATTGGCAGGAACACTTGTTTTGTAATTTTACAGTGTTGCTTTGAATGCTGTATCGTGGCTTTAAAGGAGCAAGCAGGAATGAAACCTTCAATTTCTGAGTGTTAGATATGAAGTTGTTCCTCTAAAGATCTTGTTTTCTTTTTCCTTGGCTCTCCCGTACTGCTTGTTTCTTAAGAACAGTGGATGAGGAGGCAACAAAGGAACAGAAATGGGGGTGTTTTAGAGTTTTATGTGTAATTTAAGACCTTCGTTATGCTGGAGCAACCACAGCCTCCAAAAGGACAGAGATGATGAAGGGACCGGAGCATCTTTTCCATGAGAGGCTGGGAGAGCTGGAACTGATCAGCCTGGAGGAGAGAAGGCTCAGAGGATCTTATCAATACCTCACGGAGCAAAGAAGACAGACACAGATTCTTCACTCTGGTGGCCAGTGACAGGCTAAGAGGCAATGGGCACAAGCTGAAACACAGAAGGTTCCTTCTGAACATATGAAAAAATCTGTCCTGCTGTGAGGGTGATCAAACAGTGGCACAGATTTTCCAGTGAGTTGGTAGGGTCTCCATCCTCGGATATGTTCCTAACCCAACCGAATAAGGTGCTCAGCAATCTGCTCTAGCTGACTCTGCTTGAGCAAGAGGTTGCACTAGACAATCTTTAGAGGTGCCCACCAACCTCAGCTACTCTGTGATTCTGACATTCTGTGGAAGAAAACACTACCTAGGCCACAAATATTTTGCAGAAATGCCCCCTTGGACCTTTCAGCTTTACCAGTTCTTCTCAGTGCTGATGGGATGGGAGCAGGTGTGGAAGTCTCTTTCCTTCCCTGATCACAGTTTCTTTTCCTATTGCTGCTTCCCCCCAGAGATGAGTAACTGAATCTCCATCCTGAAAGTTCTTTTGCCTGTGATAAACTACCAGAGGAGATATTCCATTAAAGACAGCAATGCCACTGATGTGGTTAAGAGCCCAAACATACACAAAACACGTCCAGGAGATAGGATCTCTAAACAGCTTTTTCTTTGAGTCGTGTTGTTGGTTTTGGTGGTAGAAGCTCTCGACCACTGGAATGCAGAAGTTGTCATCTCACTTCACTGCTCAGCAGCCATCAGATGACAGTAGCACCACCACTCCAGGGAATCCAGCATCCCTGCACGCTTCTGTAACCTCAGCTCTTCGGAAGCTTTGAGTTTCAGGCCAGCTATAAATCTCCAGTGAAACAATCACCATCAGGTGCTGAAGAAACAGGAGAAGGTTTCAAAGGCTCTGTGGTGCCAGGGCATCCGGCACACTGAAAGGAAAGGAGAACGTAGAAAAACCCTGGACTTCCTGTCATTATTTTATAAAGCCATTCAACTGTCAAGCACGAGGGAAGTGAGGTATTGCAACAGCCAGCACTCTCACCTCCCAGGGGAAAAAATACTTCAGTGCTTCATTACATCTCCAGATATAACATTAGCTGAGCCCCCACTAAAATATCTGCCATTCTTCATTTAGTCCTTCAAGCAATCAAAACTGAAAAGGATGTAAAAGATTCTATTTGTTTAAAAAAAAGGAAGCAAAAAAAGAGTCCATTCATCTATAAAACCATTGATTGTTTCTTTCTGGTTATTAAACAAGGAGTAATATAAAGCGTTGAAATTATATGTCAAATATTTTTTGGGGATTCATTATAAAAGAACTTCCATGAGAGCATCGGATGATTTCATAATCACCAGATGCCTAAGCAGTGGCTGGAAGCAGTTACCACATCCTACTTATTTCAGCATTTCAGTACCTTCATGTGCTTCAAATAAGATGTGGATCGGATATTTCATATACCTGAGATATTCATATCTCAGTTACTGAGCTCTGTGGCAAAGGAAGTAAAATATAACTTATGGAAATTCTGTAGAATGTCAGTCTGGGAACAAGGACGACTTCTCCAACCACAGTCATTTGAGTAGTAGTAGGTCCTCTTAAATGCTGCTCATAGGTTTAGTTTCATTTTGGGCTGCAGGGACAGCTAGATTGCAGGCTTTTTCAATATACCATAAAAAAATGCTAGTTGAAAAAAAAATAGTTTTGGGGTGCCAGCCAAGATCAGATAATAAATTATGGGCAAAACTAAATATAGTGCCCAAACGCTACCCATTTCAGTTACTGGCTCACAAAGGAACACTGGCTGCAGGCGTGCAGAATTCCCGTTATCAGACCACTGAATCATTCTTGGTCTTATGTGTCACCTCTGGGGAAGATTTAGACAGGATAAAGACAGTGAAATCAATATTTAACCCACCTAGCTTTTTATGCAGATGGATACAAATATCTCATTATTATGCCACTTGTCTTAACTTCAATTATTGTCATATCTGGTCACTTCACAACATGTGGAAGCTAAACTAAAAGGATGAGAGGACTTTTAACTAGGTTTTCTTAACCTAAAGATTTATTCTTTACAGGAAATTGATAACATGCAAGAAGAGCCATTCCAATTACCAGCACAAATAAGACTTATTTTTCTCGTACAGTTACAAGCTCTAGCAGAATTTCTTGCTTGAAAAATATGTCAGTTTAAGTTCCAGAACAAGAAAAAAAATTACTGATTAGGTCCATCTCCTTCAGAGATCATTGCTCTCCTCTTGGAAGAGATTTTCAGAAACAGAAATGAATGTGAGGCTGTAACTAAGTCAGTAAACTCTCCCTGGATAGGAAGAAGTCATCAGCTGCTATTTGAGAATTTAAACAACCCATCAGCTAAGTTGCTTTATTTGCAGTTTTTCAGCTTTCCTTCAGCCACTTGCTTCTAACAATCCTGTAAATGTTTGGCATATGTTTGACACTTTTTAAATTTCTTTTTTCTTTTTTTTAAGGAATCCTTCCACTGAAATGTTGCTGTTTGATGGTTTATGAATTATTCATATGTTAAATTGTGGCACCTGTATTTAACTGCCAATCCCGAATTAAGTGGAAAAACTCCACAACAGTGCTTGTTTTTCTGCTGTGCTGCTTAGCAGTGATGTTAAACTAACTCAAAAGCTCCTTTAAAAGGATCAAGACCTGCTTCCAATATAAAAAAGAAGAAGAGTAAAAGAAAAGCAGCCTGATAGCTGTACGACATTAAGAATTAAGCCACTGTTAAACAGAATTAAAATCATGGACTCCAGTTCTCCAGGCAATCACACAAGTGTTTTACTCTAAACACACCAGTAGTTCTATTGACTTGCACCACTTAGAGGTACTGAAATATTTTACACATGCTTGAGAGAAGTTCTGACTGAGCTTTTTCCTCAAGAATGTGTCCACCCATTTCTACACTCGCTCATGGATCAAAATCTGGGCGATTCAGGGTTGGAGGCATTGCTAAAAATCCTCACTTCCAGCTGAAAGCAGTGTACACCCACTCCAAAACTCCAATTCTGTTACAGTAGACAGGAGCATCTGCTTTCAAAATGAGCTTTTCTGCCCAGAAGGCTACAGAGTTGAGTAAATATCCCAGACTTTTTTGTTCCACATGCACTTTCTATTATTTATGATGCTAACTCGTTGTGATGTTTCATGTTAATGCAAGGGTATTACTTTCTCTGTGTATAATGGAATCATAAATATTTGTATATAAATTTATATATATTAGACATCTTGTAGGTAGAGACTGACACTTTCTTAGGTCAAAATGGCACACACATGTCCTTCTCTATTTTTTTTTTTTCAAGGTAATGTGAAAACATTGGGCAGTTTAACTGACCGAAACAATCTCAATCATGTCTGATTGAATGGCTGCCCACTTCTTCATGTGGAAATAAAAGCTTTTGTTAAAGTACAGATGAATTACTGCACTTAAACCCCGGGAAAAAAAAAAAAAAAGAAAAAAAGAAAGAGGATATTTTGGCTGTGCATTTGTTCATTAGATCCAGATGTACATTATTAACTGTCCATAGTTGGCTTTACTAATAAATCATGCCTGAAGGATTTTGTTTTGCAAGATGGCGAGAGAAGAGTGCTCTTTTTTTGTTTCGTTGTTGTTGTTGTTTATCACAGTTGATTTATTGGTTTTGTTTTGTTTCGTTTTCCACTTAGGACCTCCTGGCAACATTGGTACGATATTTGAGCAGCTTTCAGAACAGAAGTGTGAGTTGTGCTGAGAGCCACAGCTGAGACGTCGGCAGCGTACGGAACAGAATGTGCAGACCTTGTGCAAGGGAGAGCTAAAAATAGACAAACCCCAATTCCGTACACGGTTCAGCTGTTTTGTTAACACCTACCTAGTAACTGAGACAAAAATGTACATCTGTGTGCTCTTCAATGCACATGCAAAAGCAGCACTTTCCCAGCCTGCCTGCAGCTGCATTTAGTAGAAAACCCAAACATCATCCGCTGCTCGCTCTTATCTCCTGTGCATCTCCTGTGCAAGCTAAGCCTTTCCATAATTTTGCATTTTTCCTAGCTTTCTTATAAAGGGAGCTCATCTAGCCTGCTGTCCCACATAAACCCCAAACACCGTTAGTTATGTTGTCTGAGCCGTTTGTCCGTGGAAATACACGCTCATTCCTCATTTCTAAAAATGTTGAGGGTGTAAGGAACACTTATGTCCTGCAAAGTGCTTAAGTGACTGTTTCAGGGAGTTTTCTGTCCTCGTGATGGGGAGAGAGAACGCTCTGTGACATCTTGCAGAACTGGATTTTATGTCATTCCTTTGCAACCTATTTTCTCTTTTCAATGATAAACTTTCCCAGAGGATGGAGTGGGTTTCTCACGGAGAAACACACACACAAAGCCCCTTATGTTTACAGCATTTTTCTACATGTATAGTAACATTCCACAAACATCATGTGGTTATACAGAATATTTCTTACCCAAGTTTATTACATAAAACCTGACATTTGAGATGCTTAGAAGGTATTATTCCTGTTTTGAAACAGACAACAGTGATTTTTCCTAATATACACAATTTTTATGACAACCATTTGTGCTCTAACTGAATTATTTTCCAGAGCTAAAGTCATAATTTTATTGAAACCTTCTCCTCCCCTAGAAACATACTTTTTCTGGACATTTTGTGATGTATTTACAGGCTTGGAGGTATTTATTTTGCTTCACTTTGGTTGCCCTTTCAGACAGACTGTCAGTTTTTCACTCTCTTGCCTCCGTTATACTGGCACCAGAAATTAATAGGCCACTTAATGAACATGGTATATATGGAAGACAATGACTACGACAACAGTTTCTCGTGCCCCGCATTTCCCAGCTCCCAAGATTCTTCCTTCACACATGCTATGTAAAGACCCTGGGAGTATGAAAGCAAAGCTGCTCTGTTTCCCATTTTCCTTTGTTGGAGGCCTTTCTACTTGGACACAACTACTTCCATAGCATTAAAATGATTTTCACCTGTAGCATTTGGATGCATGACTGCCACGACATAATGTGAAGCTCTGCTTCTAGAGCTGAAATTTGTCCTCATTTCCACGAGTAAAACCTGAGCAGCATCAGAAATGCTGAAGATCTGTATGTCCTGTGTAGATCCTGGATTGAATCGGCTGTGCCACTCTCACACTGGAAAAAGCCAAAACCTGCCATCACATTGAGTGTTTCACGTACGGAAGAGTTGAGGTTTTCCTGTTGGTGAGAAAGATGAGTTTTCAGTAACAGTGGTTCCTGTTTCATCCTTTTTAATGAGAAACATTAAAACTGAAGAGAACCTAAGAGGGTAGAGTTGCTTTAGATGTAATTTAGGAGCTTTGATATGGCATAAATTATGGCACATTCGAGTAGTCCAAAGAGTAAAGCTTTAATCCAGAACTGCCAAAGCATCTGGCCTCACTCCTCTCCGTGCCTTTCCTGACGGGATGATGAACTTCCTGAGAAAGATCTCTTCTCAAGGCAGCCTTACAAAAGCCAAATCTTGCCAGACAGTCCTCTCATGACTTCTGCATTGCCACCTTTACAAAGCCCATCACACTGGGGGTTAATGGTGAGCAGAGTGTTTGCACACAGGCAGCTGTGAGAGACAGGGAGCTGAGCTGCTTAAACTACAAGTACAGCTTGCAGAAATTGAGCAGCATGAATGCAGTCTGCCATTTTATTGAAAAAAAAAAAGGTAAAACCCCACAAAACTTAAAAAAAAATATTGCAATCCAGGTCTATGGGAAATTAAACATACTGCAAAATGGAAAAGAGTCTGCTTGGCATAAGTTCACTAAGGATGGAGATAATGATAATACAGAGATATTTTCTGACGGAAAATTCTTCAGTTTTATCTCTTCCTGAACACTTTAATTACAACAGTAAAAAGAAATAAAAGTGAGTATGTCAACTCACTGAGATAATTTGAAAACAACTATTTTTCCTGAGAACTAAAACATCCTTCTAGTATGCATTTGCAGTCCTGTATTTTAGGGCTGTTTCACTGTCTTTTCTGTAAATAACAGGTGCTGACTACTCCTGCAGCTTGTGTCAAATACTCAGGTGTAGCCATTAACAGTTTCCTAGGTTGCTCAGGGAGCATGGTTGATATGTCAAACAAGAGTTACCGGTTCCACACTGTAGAAATAAAAACATGTAGGCAGGGCAAAGAAAAGTGAGACTTGCTAGATATCATGTGTGACCCCAACCTTTTTTTTTTTCCAGGGCTTTTGACATGTCACTGTTTATCACCCTGCTTCATGCAGCAAGGAAGCATATTTACAGCCTCCTGACCCTTTGCATCGCGTCTCTAAGTACAACATATAAATTTATGTGCATACCAGGAATCCCTATGCATCTAGTGAAATCCACACGGAACTTTCCGTGCCCATATTCCATCACATTTTTACATGAGCACATGGCTTTTAGAACAGATCCTGCTCATAATTTGGGGCCCTCCTTTTTCTGTGATCCGGCCATCAGATGGATTTTTCATTAATAGGGCCCTAAGACTTTACACTTGACTTTGGAAAAAGAGCAGGCAACCCGTGCCAAGTTATGAACCGTGCAGCCATTGCGACGCAGTTTGTTGTGCTACACACATTCAAATGCATAATTCTGGGAGAAACCAGCATCCAGATCCAAAAGTGGGCCTCTGCGGGCAGCAGGCTTTACTGTGCATGTGGCAGCACCAGCCCTGGGCACGTTGCTGTGGGTAATTGATGGCTCGGGGCTGATCTGTCAGAGTGCTGGAAGTGGAAATGCTGGGGCATTTCTTCACCCGAATAAGTAGTGGGTTATAATGCACGCATGCTTTGGCAAAGTGCCTTAGTTTTAGTCATTTAGCACAAAAACCCCTTCCTTTTTGTCTAAGATTTCATTCAGCTGCCTACTAGCTCCCCTTATGGTAACAGATTCCTACCCATCAATGCCCAGTCTTAGCAGAAGGCACATTTCTGTATAAGAATTTAATTTCAAATAGACCTTCATTTGCTGTAATTGAAAGATACCAGGAAAATGGGGAATACTGCCAAGTGACTATAGCTAATACCTTGAAATGTCATTACACCTTCCATCACTGGACTTTGGACCTCATTAGGAACTTCAAAAAAATCTGTGATCAAGTGCATCACGAACTCATGAAGCACCAATGGTCATCTTTACCGTTAAGTAGGTACTGGTACACCTCTGTGGAAACCCTGTCCTGTACAGTTTCAGAGTAACAGACAAATTTTCTTACAGAAGAAACTTGAATTATGGAGAGTTAAGAAACAGACAGGAAATCCTTTGGCACAGCCGAGATAATTCCTACCGTGCAGTTACCTTGCATTTCTTTCCTTAATGCTAAACTGGTTTTTTATACATGAATTTTAATTGAATAGAGCTTAAAAGCTTTCTCCAGGGCTGATATCTTAGAGGCTGGTCTGTGCAGTGCCTGAGACGTGGGACATCATGACATAAATAAATGCATTGATGATAAATTAGGAGGATGGTCTATATCTCCCGTTAGAAACCTAGTAGATTTATGCCTGGGTTTTGTGTTGGAACTGGCCATCCTTCTACAATTATTTTCTGACAAAACCACTCAAACAAACCTTCCTCTTTAAATTTTGAGAAAAGGGCTGAATTGCCACCCACCAAAGCCTAAATTGTCAAATTATAAAAAGTTTGGGCACTACACATTAAAACTTGCACCAATCTGTCAGTGCTTTTAAATGCAGTCCCAGAGGCACCCTTGCCAGAAGTGAGAGGGTCAACATCCTGAAACTCCTTGGTGATGGCAGAGAGCCAGCCACTGCCAATTGTGGTGATGGTTTATTTCATGTACACCCCAGAACTTGACGGCAGCAAGGCCAAAACCATCGACTTGTTTAATTCAACCTTTATTATCTGTTTATCATTATGAGCATTTACAAGATATGCATCATTGCAGCATCTGGACACACTTTGCAATTACATGGACTGGAACTGCATCCACTGGCACTGTTAATATCACTAAGATTTTCTTATATTCCTGCATTGTTTCTATTGTCTTGTACACAGTTTGAAACCAATGGAAAGACAGACTTCGTCACAGGGAGCTTAAAGTATGGACAAGCAAATTTTTCCAAGTGGTACAACACAGCATTATGGAGTTTAGCCCCAGCTTTTTCTTTTTTTTCCCCTAACTTTTAGCATTAATAAAAGCACAAATCAAGCTAATGAATTTACTCTGTGAAGACCAAGCCAAGAAAAAGACTCTGCCTTTGCATATAGCTGAGAATGGAACAATTTTTTTTAATACTTACACAGCATTGATTCCCCAAAAGAAAACCATATGTCAGGTGTCAGGGGTATCCGTCTGTAATGTATATTCTTTTAGAGTAGACAAATCTTGATATATGCAACTAATGGATAGCTCGTTTTACCTCCAGGAATTCCAGTTTACGTTTCGGAGTAACTCCTGAGTTACACATATTCTGTGAACTATGAAATTATACTGCCTGCAGCCATGGTGGTGTGCAGCTCTGAAATCAAATGTCCACTGTTCCTAGCTGACTAGGATCTAATTTCATTATTTTAGTGAAAACTTACATCAGGACTTCTAGTATTTCCCAGTGAATACAGGGGATGCTCTGTGTGAAGCAATTCAGAGACTTGGTGCAGCTGATGCAGGCTGGGAAGGCAAAGCCAAGATGCTGTTCTGCGGTGGAAAGAGAAGCAAAAGAGAAGTGACCGACTGTCAGATTTAAGATTTCAAGGCTGAAGTCAGGCAGCAGAGGTGAGGTAAAGTCTTTCTGGACATATTTTAAAACTTCTGTTGAAGTGAACAGCTTTATTAGATTTCATTGCTTCATGGTGTGTGATGTCACTAGAAATTTCGGATGTGAGTATAAACTGATTGCTTTAAATTTAAAGAATAATTTTTTCCTCATGCCTTAGCAATTTTTGAGTGGATATCATCCTGGACTACACACATTTGGACATTCTTACATCCCAGTAAAGCATCTGTACACTGCAATTTTAGAACCTGACATATAGCAGAATTTCGCTGCTAAGGTTCACTTGCTGTCCTCAGAAAGCACTTAAATGTGCTCTCTTTAAATATATTGGTATTTCTCACAATTCCCTTTAAGCCAAAACAAATAGTATCTTTAGATTAAAAAGCAAAACAAAATGCAAATCTGCTGTGGTTTTCCTTAACTCACAAGAATCTAAAACAAGGATAGTGGAATTAAGCCAATCCATAGGATCTGCTTTTGTCCTGCGAATTTTCCAGCTAGTGTCATGAATTACAAATGGAAAGCTGATATTCGAGGCTGAAATGTCCCAAAAGATACAACTAGCAATAAATGGGGAAAGACAGGAATTATCTGCAAGAATACTGTGTCCAGATTTCCAGGAGTCTGTTCACAATGAACAAAAGCCTTGAAAGCAAGTGGGTTGGACCAGCCTGAGTCTCTGTGGATGTCCAGCAGGGCTGGTGTGTCCACCACAGGTTAACAGTGCCTGTGTTGTGAAAGTAGTACAGCAATTAAAAAAAATTAGAGATTTGGGGCTGCTTCTTCTGTGAGGTGCAGAAGAAGCTCCCATTTATCTCCTACAGAAAACAAATTCTTAAAAACATCTGTAGAAACGTGTGGAGAGATGTGGATTACCTCACCTGTTGTACTACTTGTTAGCTACAGGGCGTGGGTTTTTGACTTGCTTTTAAAAATAGTAACAAATAGCTGTGTTTTTCCTTATTTTCATTGTTGCTTGAATCACAGGAAATAATTTGTAAAGAAGGTGAGAAGATTGTACCTTTTAGCACAGCTCTTTTTAATGCCAGACACAGAAGGCTGAACCTCTTCAAACTCTGCTTAAGAAGAAAAAAGGATGTGCATCAGTCCTATGAAACTGATATCCACAGCAGAAAACCTCACGTGTGCTTAGGACAAATCTTGTCAGCAACGTGTACCTGAGAATAACAGGAAGAAAAGTGAAATGGATGTGAAAAGTCCAAGTGCTTTATATCGCAAAACATCAACAGACACACAGGTACTCACACCCAAACCTTTACAACCACGTGAGACTTGCAAAGTCGCAGTTAAACAAGCATTATTTTGCATAACCTAAGCAAAATTTCTGGATGCATTCTGCTTTCCAGAAATCCAGCTGACTCTGGTATTTTGTTAGTGGGTAGTGACTGCAAGCAGGGGGATTTGAATAAATATTTATTTATGTACAACTGTGTTATCTGCTGCATGCTTCATTATTTTTCTGGCAAAAGGACCAATGAAATGGAAAGAGTAAAATGCATGAATGAATGTGTGACCTGTCACTCTTTTGTTTCCCTTACAGTGAAAAAACAAGGCAGTGACACAGAAATCCTCACCCACATCATGTCGATGTCCCACATTGGTCTTATTGCTGCCTGTAGGTCCCCAGTGTTAACATTTTCCTGAAAAATCTATTAAGCTGAAATAGCTCATTTTATATATACATATTTACATTGTTTGGTAATTATAATATTTTCTTATAAAACGTACTCTAAGAACTGGAGAAAATGTGTTGTTTATTAAAGCCATGTTTTTCTTACTGCATTTTGCAAGAGTTCAGGTTACACAGTGGACTCTTCTTTACTCCTTTTTAAGGAGGTGGTGTAATTTGGGGAAGCAACGTAGGCCGCATTTGAAGCCTGGGTTGCTGTGGCAAATTCACGTTTTGATTCAATGGTATTATAAATAATAACCTGGAATTTTGTGCAAATAGCCAGAATGAAGTTTAAACAAACCTCTTGAATACCCTTAACTTGAGGTGAGAAGCTTTTTTTCTGTCAAGCCTCACAGTTCCTGAGACCTCTTCCTGTACAGCATCCATGTGCATTAATGCACATTAATTAAAATTTTAATTACATTTTCATGCTGTTGTTTGTTCTGAACTTCTTGGCTCATGGACAGTTTCTGATTAAACTGCACAGGAAGATTCTTTGGCCTTGTTGAAGGTGAGTTTTCTGAAGAGGCAGGTTCCAGACACCATCCAAAGCAGCTGAATGCTTTCACGTATTACCTAATATCTGAGTATGTAGTCAGCTCTCCCTGACACATGATATAGAGGAGTGCTGCAGGGTAGAAGAAAACACTCCAAAAGCCATCAGCCTCCAGTAGAACCTGAGCTGCTGTCAGCACAGCCAGCCTGACTCATCCCTTTATGGATTTATCAGTCTGGACAAGCACGTGGGTGTTGGTCCTGCCCCCAGCCGAATGTAACACTGGAGGGGTCTTTGTCTTCCAAACTGAGAGGAGACTCGTGGTGTTTAAAAAACAATTAGCAATAATAAAAGACACATCCCAGGTCATTCACTTATTTGCTCTTCTTGTACCAGAGGTCAGCTTGTTTCAACATGCTTATTTTCTTTGTTTCTTTGTCAATATCTAGCACATATCAGAGAGAGCAACGATGGTTTGCAGAGAGTGTTGTATCCAAAAAATAATGAAAAGATGTGTATTGTTGCAGAGGAAACATAAACACACTCTGAAGAAAGAACAGATCATCCTAATCACTATTGCCCTGCCTGAAAGGTAGCAGGGGAGACGGCAAAAATTTGACTGTGAAAAAATTTGGCTCCGGGTGTTCACTGCATTCACCCCTGTGGGATTTTGTGCTCCTTATGAATTGCTGCTTTTTTGTTTAACAGCTGAAATTTAGAAAGGGAGGAAATGATATTTTCCAAACCATGAAGGTATCAAGTTACCAACAAATTATAGGAATAAAACTGGCAAATCAAACATAAGCAAAAATGATTCCAAATTAGAAGAAAAATGAATTAGCTTGTCTAATTTATCTAATTTGCAAAGCTGAGATCACCTCATGCCTTTCTGTGCAGCAGAATATTGAGACTGAAGGGCTCTTTGCAGGAGGCAAAGCCAGGAAGCACTGGGTTACACTCTTTGCTCTGTCTGCTTTTCTCTCTAGCTCACTTTTTCTCTGTCTTTTGGGTTCCTGTTCCCAACAGGGACCTGCAGAGAGCTGCAGGGGCTTTTTCATCACAAGAGCAGCCTGCTGGGGAAAGCCAGGAGGGATGAGCTGGAGGCAAGGCTCGACCTCCCACCTCCTCCCATCTGGCCCCATCTGAGCTGCCCTGAGATCCTGCTCCTTCACAGAGGTTTCCCAGGATAAATAAACAATGCAGATATTGGCAACAGAGCTGCAGAGATGGTGGTAGCTCAGAATTTCGGTCTTTTGGGAATGATGCTTTTTTTAGAGCGGTGTTTAAGGTGTGCTGGAATCAAACATTATATTTAACTTCCGTACATCTCGAACAGTGTTTTGAAAATTGCATTTCTAGAGGAATGAAATGTTAAATCAAAATTAAGCTATCATTATATTGTCTTCCTACAGTTTTCATTTTCTCTCATATTTTACCCTGCCACAGCTAGCCAGTATCATCAGTGAGAATAAAATAAAAAAGATGTTTTTTTCAAATAAATGTAATTATTTTAATGGTTTAAATTCATTCAAATAATTTCAGATATCCTGTGACATGTGATTTAGAACACCATAAGTTATAACTTCTCTATCTTGTTTTTTTTTAATCAAATTGCAGTTACAGTACCACTTAATGGAAATTGAAATATTTAGTTATTTTCAGCCCTTGTTGCAAGAGTTTAAATATGAAGTAAAAAAAAAAAAATAAGAACACTAAATTATAATAATGTAGTCAATCTTGACAGTACAGATTTCCCTTCAGTGTGGTTTTCCTCCTTATTTTTTCCCGGAAACTTCTGTAGTCCTTTTGCTGTTTGGGTTTTTTTGCTGTCGTTCCCAACTGCCAAACAACACAACATCAGTTATACTGGAGGTGTTTCCCCAACAAAAATTACAAATTACTACTTCCCCCATCCCTCCTGCCCCATGCTTCTGACAACGCCAGTTTAGTTAAGGAAAGGAGGAAAACTGTATCTGAGGAAAACTGTCTGTGATCTGAGCATCGCCTCAAGGAAAGAGGGTAAAATGCTGTGTCTTTGCCAGCTCTACTGTCTTGGAGCAACCCTTGCTCTGAAAGCTCACACCGCTGTTGCTGCTGCAAAAAAAGTTTCTCTTCTTAATATTGTCGAGACTTTTTCTCAAATCTCACCAGTTTCAGGCCAACTGCCTTTTCTCTACTAACAATGGGTTTTAAATCTCTGCAGGTCTGACCACCTGCAGAAGCCACTAGCTGTTGAAGCTGGGAAAAATAACAACAAGTAGACTACACTTCCCATGATTTAATGCAAAAATCTAGCACATGTGCTTAATTTAAAGTGCGTGTGCATTCTCAGTGGAATCAATGGGAATACACAGATGACTAAAGGTAAGCAGATGTGCAACTGGTGGGATCTGGGTCTGAAATTAAGACAAGCTTCAAGAAGTGAAAGCTGCAACAGAAGGGGAAATCAAAGATGACAGGAGCAATAAACAGTAATAATATCGTGGAGTCGACCTAAGACACGTGTATATCATGACCATCATTACGCTGTATTTCAAATTTAAAAAATGAAAGCAACAATGAATTCCAAATCAAAAATCATTTTCTCTTCTTAGAGAAGGATACCTAGAGGCACAGGGGCTAAGTCGTAAGGATGGAGTCAAATGAGGAGAAAGCAGGTTTTTAGAAAGACGTTTTTAGAAAGAAACCCTTCAAATATCATGCTCATTATACAATATAGAAATAACAACTCAAAATGTTAGAGACCTGCAGCTCATAGAAAAAGTGTTATGCAGGCAAAGAGCAATTGTTTCACAGATGACAAAACAATCAAGAAGAAGTGAATTTGAATTTCTCTTTTGAAGCTGAGGACAAGCATCGAGCTCCTCTAGTGCTGGAAATGATGAGCCAGTGTGAGGATTCAGTGGAGAGGGGACCTTAACCACAGTGGTGAGGAAGGAAGATCACCTATGGCAGCTGTGTGGAGAAGGCAGAGAAGGGAAGGTGAGCATTGCCAAAGCCAGAGCCAATAAGTGCACAGGTGAACATCTCAGCTCTCCCAGCACAGAACTATCACACTAGAGAGTACTTAAAAACAAATACAGCAGTGTAAGACTGAGGATGAATATAATAAGAAATGACCAAAATCTTTTCTTTCGTTTTGATTGATTGGAAAATTCTTCCTTGCCACTCATCTACTTTGCAGTTTCTATCAACATATAATATATTATCTGAANACATACCCCAACTCACAGCTTCATTTTGGATGATGATACTGGCCTGAGTGTTTTACATAAACATTCCTGCTCCTATGCTGGTGTTTCAGAGCTGATCTTGTACCTCCTGTTGCTTTCTTTACAGCAAGAGCTCCTCCTCTCAAATGTCCAATCTCCATACCTCTCTGGAGTCATCCCTTTGTTATTACACACATATTCAACATCCAAGCACTTAGCAGGAAGTAAACACTTAGGTGTCAATATTCATTCTAATAATAGTTTAATGATATGAATTGTGGTTTTGACATTAAGCACCTGTTTAAAGTTATTTTTCTGATTGAGTACCTATGCTCTCAGGATTAAGATAGTGAGAATGACAGATGACCTCTACAGACCATGGGGTGACTGGTCTGTGGGTGGTATCTGCGGGTGGTCTGGAAGGGGAAGGAGATAGGAGCTCAGTAAGATTTTCAAAGGAAAAACACTTAAAAGAGAATTTCTCAGCTCAAATTTATGATGTACATTACCTGTGTCTTGAAAGTTTTATGCTGACAGAGTCAGGGTGATTTCTCACGTCTGGCACTCAGTGGGAGCTCTCAGTACAGCTTAGAATGGGGCTTTTGCTTAAATATTCATTTTGACATTCACTCCAGAGCAGAGATGGAGCTGAGTCACAGCCTTCGGAGTCATAACCACATCAGAAAATCCCTACAGTTTGAGGGCACTTGGACTGATAGTTTTGGCTCAAGTCATCGCTGATCTTCTTGTAAACAACTTGGCATCCTTCCTATTTGTACATAGTCAGCGAATGATGTGAACTAGGAAAGAAAATAAGTAGGCTAAAATAATCCTTCCCCCCCGTGTTGTGCATGTGAATGAATCTGAGTCGGCCAGAAAGGCAGATATCTGCCAGTACCAGCAGGGAGGTTATTACCTTTGCATATGTTGTTTCCTAAGAAAACCCCTGTTAAGGACCATTGTGGTGATATGCAGAGTTGTGTTAGGATGCGTTTGCCCTATACTCATTGGCATCCACCTGACTTTTTAATTTCCTGGGTGTCTAAACCCTTCCTAGGGGAACAGCGTGATGCCCCTGAAGAGATTACCTTGAACTGCATTCCATTTCATCAGTACAGGACAATATCCATCCCAGAACAACACTGCCAAGCAGTTCCCAAATCAGTGCACCCATGAGCAGGACCCACATGATGAGGTTGCTGCTGATAGCAAAACTAACCAAAGCTGGAGGACTTCAGACTGTGCTTTCCATCTGCCTGTTTTATGCCCCTGTGTTGCCCCTGTCTTCCCTTTGTACAGACCTCCACCTGAAAAAAGGGCAAGGAAAACAAAAAGGAGTCATGATCCTTGTGTTTTCCAAACTGCCTTATGTCTTAAATTTATCAGAGGATAGCAAATGGCCAACAGGTGAGAGAAAGGGAGGGAGGGAGAGAGTCGGCATCATCTATTTGTGTCTGTGCCTGTTTGGTCACATCTGTTCCCAAACTCCTGCACAAACCACAAGCAACTGCTGAAGGCTAAAGGAGGGGCAGCATGAAATTAGGGCACATGAAATCAAGATCAGTCCTTAATATGGGACAGAGCAGAAGAGTACACCAAAACACAAGAAACAGCTTGAAAAAAGAATTTAAAAAAAAATTAAATAATGGCAACATATTTTTTTTAAGGAAAAGCAGGATCCCAAAATAAAAACCACACCATTGGTGGTCACTAGTGCTGTGCTTAAGCTGTCATCTGTTGAATCTGGCAGTCTGCACGTCATTCAACAGATAAATGCCTTTACCAGAACCCTCCGGACAAGGAGAATGTACAGCGCACACATTCAAACCAGACTGCTAGGGCTGGGGGAAACTCTGTTGGTGGCCACAGACACCGATGAATCAGGTATAGGAAACTCTGAGTAAAGCAGATGAATGCTCAGAGGGAAAAATAATGAGAAGCTAAACCTTTTTTCCCCCACTTCTTATCCCACATTTCAGTAATCCAGACTAATTGCACGGTAATGCAGCCGCTCATAAATCTAAGAATACGCACGGATTATGTCTGTGTGGCTGAACTGGAAGTGGTCTTTCCTTTCAGGTAGCCACAGAGCCATACAATCTGCTTTGGGAAAGCAGGACGTATTTTATCTTCTCTCATCCCAGTTGCTCTAAGGAACCACATACTGCCTACTCTGCAACCTATTAAACATGCCACAGCAAAGTGTTTTCCACTCCGTGCCATGTGGGAGTCTCAGCAAAGCAAAAAAGAAGTGGGATCTTTTTGCAGATTATTACATGGGCTCAGAAATCCCAAGCCTGTGCAAACATTAAAAAATACTCATAATATTTGAACTGGAAAACATGCTCATTTGCTGTAAGGCCTGTGGATTTCTTAAAAAAATAGAGGATCTTCTTTTCCAGTCATCCCCTCAAACGTGAAGTGGGATAATGAAGAAGAATTCTAAACAATTTTACTGTAGCGTGTTTTCGTAGGCTATTTACAGCCATTTCAGTTTATTCATTTATGTACATTTTGTCTCAGTTTTCAAATGAAACCAAAGCTTTCCTGGGGGTAGCTTCATCCCAGCTTTGTCTTCTGCTCAACTGTTCTTCGACGTACTCCATGGAAATGGGCATATTGCTGGAATCTCCTCCATTCACATCAGCGCTGGCATGAAGTTTCAAGGGCAGCAATTACTCCTGGGGCTTTTAAAGGGTATTTCTGGGGCACTGCAGCCCCTGGCACTCCAGAAGGAATGCTAAGGTTTGGAACAAGCCCACCACGTGTGCTATTTTCTGTGTGATGCAATACAGCTGGAACACCCTCTCTCCTGGGCGTCTGCTGCCATGGCTGTGCCAATGCTCTTTGAGTATGTGATCCAGATTTATCACTTAAGTCTCGCTCCTCTTCTTCCCCTCTCACCAGCCTACGACTGGGATCAGAGTTTTCTGTGTTATCTGTTGAGTACACGTGTAAAGGAACAAGAGAGCGAACATTTTTATAGCGAAAGGCAGAGGATCCTCTGCAGACTATTCACTTTTCACAAGGTATTTTCCACTATATAATGTGGAGGACCAGTTGTTAAAATGTTACCTCTACAGAATTTTCCAGTTCCTTTTGTTTATTCCTAATCTACATCATCCGGGCCTCCTGCGCTTTTGGGCGAGCAGTTGGTTTGTAGTCCAACACATGAATTATCTTCACATGCCAAAGAAAGCTTAGGAACTGCCCAGTATATTTCAAAACCTTGAAAAAGTAGGAGGTTGTATCTGGCAGCAGCAATAAGCATTAAACATTCTCAAAGAAAGCTTTGTTATTAAAGAGAGGTAACCCGTTTGGATCAAGAAAGACCAACATAAATCTTCATTCAAGGCTTTAAGAATACTAAGAACTATTCTGAAATTAAATAAGCTTTTTTTTTCTTCTTTTTCTTTCCCCCCTAAATGTTTTGTTTGGAGGGGGTTTTTTCTGTATTTCCTAGGTCTCTGCACTGCTAAATTTTAACCTTTTAGAAAGTAAAAGACTTCTCTGATTGCCATTTGGGTTGTATGTATTGAGTGAAGAGTAATAAAAAAAAAGCAGTTTTAGTTATGAATTATATGGTTCCTGAAAGCACTGCACACATCAAGAGTTCTTTTAGACTGACTTTCCTGAAGCAGACAACCTCTACACCCCTGCAGCAAAGGTAGAAGGATAATTTCTGTTTTCATGGAATATCCTGAGTGGGAAGGGACCCATTGAGTCCAACCCCTGATCCTGAACAGGACCATCCCCAGCAGTCACACCGTGTACCTGAGGGAATTGTTCAAACACTTCTTGAACTCTGTCAGGCTTGGTGCTGTGACCACTTCCCTGGGGAGCCTGTTCCAGTGCCCAGCCATCCTCTGGGTGAAAAATCTTCTCCTGATATCCAACCTAAACCTCCCCTGTCTCAGCTTCCTGCCGTTTCCTTGGGTCCTGTCACTACACTAATCTCCAGAACTCAAGGCCATTAGCATCTCTCAGACTGCCTGCAGGCAGAACTGAGCCCTCAGACCCCTTCCCTCTGCCAAATGGCACAGACAGGGCTACAAACCATAGCTGTGAGTCAGACCAGACCTGACTGGACCTTCTCTGAGACCTGAAATGACTCCGTGCGATCATTCCCCTCGTTGTTTCTCCACTTCTGTTTCTCTCCATTCCTTTCTCTCCTTGCTGTACCGGAGGTTTGGATGCTGTGCTGGAAAGCTGAGCCCTGCAGGCCATAGACAGTGAGTGAATCACAAATTCTCCAGCCCAAAGGGTTGATCCTGAGAATATTTGGGGTAGCAATCTGCTGTTTCGTTGGCTGCATTAAGAGGAATGATGAGGTAGGGAAAAGAAGCAAGAATTTGGAGATGGTGCCTCACATCCGCCTAGGAATCTGAAATCTATGGAATATTTTGATCCTCTGTGGTTGCAGGGCTCTGGAATGTGGTTAAAACAATATGCAAATTGAAAAATAAAAATCCTGCCGAAACATTTGACTGAATGTACCTTCACTGAGCTGAGGCCAGATGGGAATTTGCTTAAGGCCCGGAGTGAAGTGAGGTTTCTGATGCAGATAGCCCACAGTGGAGCAACAATGTTCCATGGATTTGATGAGTTTCAATAACTCTGCTTTAATCAGAAAATTAGAAGTAACCATGAAACCCCCCCTAAGGCCCGATTTGCGACTCTATTAAACTGGTATAGCACCAGAGTAATATCATGGTTTTCAACAGAGTTATGCTGGCATAAATTTGATATCGGGGCAGGTGAATCAAGCTGTGAATTATTTTCTTCCTATCTGACATTTTAATGCTGAAGCGAAAAAAAACATGGTGGAGTTGGGAATGAATCCCAAATGCTCTCAACCTGAAAGGCTTGATAGAGAGAGATGTGATTTTAGTGCTGGTTCAATCACTCAAATACACAGAATATGTCTTAATAAAGCACCAGCTAAACAACCAGGCTGCCACAGTTCTTAATAAATTAACAACCTGCATTTATACCCTGACATTAATAAAACTTTGTAGGGTATTATAATGGACAAATCCAAATATTTGTATAAGATTTATCGATGATTACTATTTCATTTTTCTGAACACAAAGTTAAAATATTTACTCTATGGCATTAGGAATAATCTTGTAAACTGTAAAGGAAGCAAATAACTTAGCAGTGCTTTTTCCTTGCAATTTATCTGCAGGAAAATATATAATTGCATTAAATTGAAGGACATTGTGCTAATTAAAAACAACAAGAAGGAATGCACTTTACAGTGCAGTAAGATTTTAACTAAAGTGAGCCATTTTAGTTTTGCCCCACTTGTAAAATCACAGTATTGTAATGTTTAGTAAATATTTGCAAAATTACACAAAATCACTTAAAAATGGAAATCTGCTAAATAAGCAAAAAGAAAGCATCTGCAAGTAATCTAACATCTGAACATAAAAATATTAATCAGGAGACAAATGTTGCCAAACATACACATAATTATTTTAGTTCATTAGACCCAAGTCTGATGAATCTCAATGAAACCCGCAAATACATTTGAGATTCAGTCCCTTCTTGCACTACTTTTACATCAACAGAATCCTATTAATTGGAGATCTTTGGAGACCTTCTGGTGGTGTATGAAAAAGAGGAAATCAGGCACTTGGCTTACAGTTTTCCAGGAGAGACATAACCACTTAAGATTTCAGTTTCTTAAGTGGAATGAATAAAAAAAAAAAAAAAACCAGGAGTGCAATTTTTACTGCCAGGAATTGCATAACTCAAGCATGCAAAATGAAGCAATATAGTATTTTAGTGCCAAAGTAAGTTCACTTAAAAATTCTGAAAAACTGCAGTTTGCCAACTTGATGTCTGCTGCATACAACCAGGCAGTAATGAGGGATAAACATGGGAAAGTAAATGGCCAGCTTCCCGCAAAAATACTTGACTTCATCTTAAATATTAAGCTGAAATCCCCTTACAGCCTTAATTCAAAACTGAATCTATCACTTTTATGCCCTATGCTTACATGGGGTTTTAGCATTTGTGCAACAGTTGGCATCACAAAAGGAGCTGAAGTCAGAACTGATCCTCTGTGAGCATCAACATGCCTTGGGCAAGTCCAAAGTGGTGGGACTTACAGGCTTTCTCTGCTCCGTACCACTGTCAGAACAGCTCAAGTTCTTCTACCTAATTTAGATTTGGGTACTCAATTAGAGTCACACGCATGTGCCAGTGCAAACTTTACACATTTTTCCTAGAGTTGTCCAAAAGCCGCCTGAGGTCCCAAATGCCTTGTACGTGACGCACACAACGTTCTGTTTTGTGTCACATTTACTGACCCACACAGGTGAGTACATCACTGGTGAATTTTGGTGTTTTGTTCCCTGCTCAGCTTCACACATTCATTACCCAGATAAAACCAAGCTGCAATCTTTTCAAAGTTCTGAGGGAGTAGTCGCTTAAAGAGAAAGAAGAAAGGTTCACGCATCAAACTCGCTTCGTATCTACATTCCTAACCTCTCTTCACAGCTAGGCAACAAACTTCCATGAAGAAATGAAGCAATGCAGGACAAGAAATAGAAGGAACAGAATTATGATTCTACTGAACAGCTTATGCACTTGCACACAGCCTTGGATGATTTTTCTAATCATGCATTTATGTGCAAGAAATAGTTCAAAATAACTGGGAGGGCAGCATTTGAAAGAGAGAGAAAGAAGGAGGGGAAGACTTAAAATTCTACATTGCCTAATAATGACAATAAACCATCGATTCATGTGGAAATATGTCTGGCAAAATTTCAGTTATAACAGTACAGCACAAAAACAATACTATTATATCAACAGAAGAGATGTTAAAAAATGTTATCCTCTGTTTCAGAAACCACTAAGGCTGCCTTGTTGCGAGGGTTATTTAGACTGTCTAGCAGAACAGCCTAGATCTTACTCAAAAAAATCTTGTTCAATTAAGACCAAAAATCTTGTTCAATTAAGACCTTTCCACTAAAAACAAATTATTATACTGTACATTGTTTATCTTGTTTTGATCAGCACAGACTGAGTGTTTCATTCTTAAAAGCAATGTTAAAAAAAAAAACTACCATCTCCTGGAGCTCAGTCCTAGTGTGTCTTGCAGAATAAGGCTTTTGCTACAATTTTCCATGCCACAGGAAGCGATGTCTCAATCTAATCGTCACTGAGCACATCATTTTCAAAATGCTCATGTCCATTTCTTTGTTAGTCATTGAGCCTGCTGGTTAGATTAGTTACTTCTCTGGTTAAAACTTGGATGCATAATTATAAATGAAAGTTATCGCAGTCTTTTTTAGAGAACTCTATATGTCCTTTGTTCAGATGACATTTTTCAAAGAAAGCAGGGGGATCAAAGGCACTTGAATTTTCTTTTCCTTAATCACCTACCAAATTCCACAGCTTTCCTGACCTGTATAGCCAGAATGATGCTGCCGAGTTTTGCAGTACCCAATTCGCCATCACAATTACTTGAACACAGGAAGCTCACGGCTGGTGAGAGGAAACCACAGTCCGCCTGCTTTTTCTGCTTCAGCGTCCAAAAATGAAAGAAACGTTCCTTTTACAGCCTTAAGAGCTACTAAACGCATAAGCCTTGATTAATGTTCGTATGCTCAGTGGTTCGTGTTTTTGGACTGGATTGAGAAGACCGACTGATCCCGTCAAGCCAGATACCTAAATTGGAAACAAAATATCCTTTAACAATTTCAATCCACAGGTTTCATTACAAAAGGATTTTTCAAGTTGTCCAGAAAACTCATGTTCTGTTCTCTGGAAACCATTTCCCATGCTTCAGGATTGTTTATAGTAAATAAATCATGTGCTGGATTAACAGAAAACCCAAGTCAGGTTTTAGCTTTAGTCTTTTAAGCTTGAGAGTTTACAAAGAGATTCAGCAAATTTTTTGTTGTTTTTTTCTTCATTGCTACCCAAGACCAACTGAAAGAAATCAAGTCTCCAGCAAAGACATGATGGGTAATTTCATTTTGACACATGATGAATACTCCCCAAAACATGACTTAATTGATTATGCTAGAGGCACAAAACCTCTGTTTCTCTTACTTCAGCTCTAATCCAGCAAGGGATGTTTCTTACCCTCCTAATTTCAATTATCCTTGAGTGCGATTTTCAGTATATTCATAGTATTCCTTCAGCAATATATTGACACACAGTCTTTTCTCACAGCCCTGTATGATGCATACATATGATGCTGAAAGAAATGTTTTTCTCAGTATCAACAGCCATTCCTCCCCAAGAGCTTTAATACCTTGTCCAATAACAACATGAAGACCACTCATGAAAAATAGTTTCATGAGTCCCCTGGGCCCAGAGTTTATTGAGCATAGTTTAGCCGACCTGGCAGTAAGTACTCATGAAAACAATATCTTTATGGCACATATAATTGTGATAACAATTTCACCCCATTTCCAATTTCTTCCAGTTTAGAAGGATCAGTTGCTTTTGGAATCTGGGAGCTCCTCATATTCCTGAGTTTTTTAGTTATTGAAGTTGCACGAGTTCGCCGTAGATTCATCACAAGATCCATAAGAAAATACACTTGAAATAGTACATAATATGTGCTACTAAAAAAAAAAATCTAACTACATATTAACTTTATCTGGATCTATTTTGACTTTCAATTTTCAGCCACTTAAAAAATTTCATATGTTGAGATATTGAAATTATTAACATCAGCCAGACTACCAAATCAAACTTCCATTCCACTCAATAAAATTGAAGCACCACTTCTTCAAATTCCAAAATAAAGTCTAATGTACATTACCATTTCTCATTCTATTTCCTGAAAAAAATTACTTTTTCTTTTCTTTTTTTTTTTTTTTTAATGGAGAAAGAGCAAGACATATTCATCCCAGTGAAACTACAGGACTATAATTCCCTAGCAAAAATAAAGGTTTTCCCACAATGCGATATGCACATAACACAAAGCTTTAGGAAAGACAGAGCTCTCCTACCATTTCCTTTGTGTTCCCAAGAGTCAAACCAGGTAATCTTTCCCCCGGAACCCTGGATGTCAAGAATCTCTCTCTTGAGTGCATAATTAACTTTGTGTCTGAAAGCTGAAGTACCTAACACAGAGTTGCCATTTTCAAAAGAGAGTACCGAAAGTTTTAGCTCTGTGATGTCATTCTGATGGCCAAAGCTATGAATTTTAAATCTCTGACTTCTTATCATTGTTTCCAAATCAGTAAATGGATGGGAAAATCTAAAATGTAGCCTGACTTTATTAATTACGGCACAATAAGAGCAAGTCATGGCACGTGTTTTCTTTTCCCTGCTGTAGAAACCTCAATCTTGCCCTGACATCCACAGCAATACCTGGAGAAGTCAGCACAAACCCTTGCCCTTTCTGAGGTGTTGGATGTGTCTCTGCTTGTGTCTGGACATCCGTACAAATCGTTTCTCCATACTTTGTGTACATTTAGACTGGAGAGTGTATTCATTGCAGTAGAGGGCAGCAGTATTCATTCACAAGCCAGACAGAGCTGTATACAGTACATATAAATACCAGTGCAGTTGTCAGACAATTCAAGCAAAAGGGAGTGTGTTGAAGGAAAAAACAGTTCTTCCCCGGAAATGAATTGTATTTTTAATACCTTGATCAGAGAGCATAATGAACTCACATCACAATCTTTACAGATAAAGACAGGTAATCAGATTTTGTAATCCCAATATTAAAATCATCCTCCACATGCTAAAATTAGTAACCTCTTGGGAAATCAGTCCAAATTTATGAGTGAACAGAGACTGCAACCACTTGTGCTTCATGCAACAATATGTGTAATTTAAAAATCTGCAATATTGAACTTGGGGCCATCCCTACCCCATTAAAATGAAAAGTCTCCTCCAAGCCAGTGGAAACTGGCAATCTTCACTAAGCAGCAACAGCTTACAGAAATATATCTCCATTTGTAATCATTTTAGTGTATGGATGATGACATTTGCAAACATCTGGATCTGATGATGTCCACAGGAGATTCCAAAATGGTAGTGTCTAAATGTGATGATACAATAAATACAAGATGTTTTATTTTAGATTGAAATAGCAGAGTAAAGACAAGGGCAGATTTAGATAAAGCATTCAACCATGGGACTTCAGGTGGCAGCGTGCAGGCCTCCTAACTCTTGAGAACACCTCCAGCTACAGCCACCTCCTGAGATCTCAGAGCAGCCCTGCAGCTGCTCTCCAGCCAAAATTCTTAACAGCTCTCTGCTCACCAAACTATGCGCCTGTAATTTAAACCATTCGCTGCTCAACATAATTAAGAACCAATCTCTGAGTCCAGAACAATAGTCTGCTCAAGCACTAGCACATGGGAGCAAAATGAGGCTTTATGTCTTGGCTCATATTTGCTTTCATCGTTTTTTTGGTTTTTTTTCTCTTCCAAACCTTAGTTTCCCCTCTCCTCCCTGCAGCACACCCGTGGGCAGTTTTCAGGTTACTGTAGCCTCCTCCAGGCTTCCTTCGACACTGAAACGGGGCTGCAAAATTACCCCAAATGTATTGTCACGTAGGAGTGCTAAAGCAATAAATTTTGTGTCTCTTACTTAGCAGCGGCTCGCTTGGAGATCTATTGGAGACACACCGAAAACCAACCTGTCACTGTTACTTCTGGTCCACTCCAGCTACTTTCAGTGTGGAACGGAGGGGAAATGGTGGGCTTTACACAAACTTTGCTGTTTCTCAAACCCTGGGTGACTCAAGAACTACTTTATGCCTCAGCTTGACCAAGGGCAGCCGCAGGGACATCTCTGACAGCCAAGAACAGCTTGTGCGGAGCAGCCCTAGGAGATTTCTGGTTTCCCACTACATTCCCTGCTCCGCCACGCAAGGGCTGAGAAGGCCGAGAGAAATATAATCATTTTTACGACACAATTTTCCTCTGTCAGGAAAATTTTCTTCTGGACAGGGTGGGCACCACTCATTTCTGTGGCCTGGAGGTTTCCAGTGACAAGAAGAAGGTTTTGGGAGCAGGTCTTCCTCATCCCAGAGGAGTGTGACGCTGTTAACCACGTGCACACAAGGCCTTTTGTCATGGGCTACACAAGGCCACTGTTAATGAGATGCAACTTCAACACAGGTTAAAGGTTTAAACAAAGAAATAGAGCAATGAAGGAAAAGAATTGACACTGACAAAAGTGTAATACCTTCTGGGCCACAAGCAGAGAGAAGAGACACCCTGTCATGGAAAACAATCAGAAACAAGCTGTTCTTGCTACGAGTGCTGAGCTTTTAGAAAAGAACTTTCCTCATTTCAAGCTACTGACAAAGACATAAACTCAGGAAATATTTTCTGTTTTGCATAACAAAGTCTTGCAAAGGAGGCCAGGGAAGGAACGCAAAATATATTTTGAAGATCTGAAATCAAAACCACGTGGAGACTCATGAAAACATACAGCAGACAGGGGTTAACAAAGATGAAATCTACACCAGGTTTTGTATTCCTCACAAATGAACCAGTGTCCTTCCCCACAGAAAGGCCACCACTAGTCTCCCTAAATCTGGAGACCAAAAAAATTGTATTTGCAGTTCAAACCCCTCTACCCTCACCATGAGGCACTGCTCATTACACCATCTCTCTAACTCCAGCTGACTAAATTTGCATTACTGAAACTCAGAATAATACATAGATCAAGTTGCAGCAGGGCCTTTCTGTCCCCTAATTAACCTCTGCTATCATTAAATTAGACACTTCTGAGATTGTCTTTGTAAGACATACCCACTGAAGCTGAGCAGTAACTATGCCTGTTTACCTTGCTAATCAAAAATAAGGTGTGTGCGCAGTTTGTGTCACCTTTCCATGGAAACATGGAAGGAATTGGAAGCCAGGAAGAATTGGAGCCATCCACTTCCCAGCCCATAGCTCATTTCCATTACGGAAGCAAAAATTTGTGTTTTTAGGAACTTAGATACTATTGTCATTTCATTAAAATTGTTCCTAGGCTTCCCAGATTCTGTGTGGTGTATAACGGCGTGCGAATGCTGCTCACTCATGGCCTGACACTTTTGCACAAGGCTCCACATATGAAAAGAAGGAGAAAATCACCACTGTTAATGTCAGTCTCTATTGCTGTTGGCACGAGAACTACTGCTCTTTAAAGTTAACATTTGGCACTAGAACTACTTCTCCTCAAAGTTAACATTTGTCTGCTGAAGGCATCTACACTACTTGTGTGCACAGTAAAATACAGCATTCCAAAGTCCAGAGCCATCAGGGCAGTCTTTGTTTCAGACCCTGAATTCAATTGCCTGATGCTTCTGCACATTTGAGCCAGAGGAACCACTTCAAATAATCCTTAGGTCTGAGAGCACAGAGCTCTTTGTTCGCAGGTTCCCTTCTGCCTTCGGAATACATGTTACATAAATTTATCATTCTCCTCACTTCTTTCCTTCAGAATCTTAAACATCATGTGTTTGCCCCAAATTGCACACCGTTATGCATGGTTTTGCACACTCAGTCTGAGCAACAAAGCTATCATATCACATCAGAGTTTATCCTACAACAATTCATCTTTCTGCATTAACAATGTGAATAAACTATGGATGGAAGAGGGGCCTTCTTTCCAGTCCTCTTATCTATGGATTGGTCTAACTGTTATCAGGAAAACAGTGACCCGCTTCCTGCGGTTTCCCACGATAACTTTATTGGATTTGTTTAAACAAACTTGTGTCCCGGTCCTTGGATACACTAACATGTCTGTTGTAGAATCACTGCAGCTGTTGGTAAATCGTGTATTTTACAAGAGGGCCACTATCGAATGCTTTAGATCAGGTTTGGCTCCGTGTCCCTGTCAGATTGAGCAGTGATCACCTTGCTGCGCTAATGAAGGAGGGCAAACTTCAAAGCAGGGAAAAAACCTCTTGTGAGTGGATTTGCAACAGCAGGGAAAAGAAAGAGAGGCCCAATGCGATCTCAACACGATGTTTTCGAAAAGGTGAAAGTCACCAATCCTGCCCCTCCTTTCCCTTTTCCTCCCCAGACTCCGGAGGCTGTTTTTCCCTTGCTGCTGTTATCGGTTCCCAGGCTCCACCCTGCTGAGATGGAGGGACACTTTTCTTAGAGAGAGAGCATTTTCAACATGAAAATCTCCTTGCAGCTCCCTGTGACTCGCAGGCTGTGCCTCTCTGGTGCTGAGGCATGGGGTTTCCATGAAAGGCGATGGAAATATTCTTTTACAGCTCCTTTTAGAACCCTGCTTAATTTACTGGTGTGACATTTCCTGGGAGAAAGCAGCCATGCTTCTCTCTCCTGTGATCTGCTAAACAGTATGAACTATGTTAACACCCAAACCCCTGCAAATACCTGAAAAGCCCTTGTTGAGGCATTCTTGACCAATTATTTCATTGGAAGTGGCTCATGTTAACGAAGCAATTAATGGAAACTTAAAGAAAACAAGAAATTTGGAAAAAGCAAACACTGAATAGCTGGCAGTCAAGTGAATGTTGATTCTTTTCTACTCACAGGCAATTTTAATTCCAATTTTGTGCACTTAGTCAAACACTAAATCTAGGTACTCTGTCAATCTACTTTTTAAAATTCTGGCTAATTTACAGTTTCTCACTGAACAATTTATAAATAATATATGCTGACCCGTTTTTATAAAGCTGTCGAAAGCAAATGCCTGCCCCTCTTTTGGTACTCGGTGTGGAAACTGAGAGGAGGAAAGAGCGGTGAAATGAGTGCAGAAAATAAAAATTCACTAATGTAACACCCTTCCTCTCAAGACAACAAAGTGGGAGTGGAGACCCCTTTTCACTATCTTAACTATGAAGCTAGGAAGTATTCAGATAGCCATAACCTTTAGCAGAAATTGTATTCAGACCTCTCCCGGGGTGAGGCGAGCTGGAATCACAGCCTCAGCCTCTTAGGAAACGCCAAGCCTGTATCTGCTTCTTGTGCAGAGATTTATTTCTCCATGGGACTTGGCTGGATGGTGCTGGAGATGAGCCTGTTGGGTTGACTCCCACTGCCCTTTTAACCTGTGCTGTGATGCAGCACCTCCCTCTCAGGCAATTGGAGAAGAGATAAGCTGTGCTTATCAGCTAAAACTGGTCACCTCTTCCTATGAAAGTGAACGGGATATCTTGCCCAAAGCTGGTTTAAAACACACCTTCCCTGCCAGCACTGAGGGCTATGAAAAATGGACAATGCCTGAAAGCCATGAGGCTTTGATTTTTTTTTTTATTGGTTGTGTCTGCTGTACACCTGTGACCTAATGTAAAATTCTACTGGAGGTGGAATGCATCCCTGTGCATTCCCACAGGCAGAGTAGCATATAAAAATATAAGACTCTCCTGGGCTTTTGCCAAAATAATTGGAAATCTCAGTTTATAAGAGTTTTAAAACCCGGTACCAGCTGGTAGCTACTGTTTGTAGGAGATTCATTTTGGTTATGGTAACAAAGAACTACTTTCTTTTGAGATAATAACAAACTCTAGTTTCAAGTTGAAATCCAGTGAGGTAAAACAACCTTGCAGTGAAATATCTGCTACTAGGGAAGAAAGGTAACTACTCCTACATGGCTGTTCTTAGGCCAGCACCATGGAAGAGACCAGCATGCCTAGAGTTTGCAACTTTTACAGTTAAATGTCATTAAGTAAAACTATCTTATAAACACAGCAGAGAATTAAGTGTGCTCTGCCAGAGCTTTACATTTAAAATGAAACTTTAACTCTTGTCCATCAATGCCAATGGCAGAGATTAATATTCTGTACCGAAGGAAATTTGCATAAAGAAAATATTTTCCCAAGATCACTGGATATGCCAGAAATCAAAGAGTGTGAAAGCACGAAATAAAGAACTAAAAGCATGGCATGAAGCTTAAAATGCCACATCAGCAGAGCAAGCCCCGAACCCTTTCCCAGGCTGAACTCCCCTTTCTGCTGTGTGAGTCATTTGGTCCTGACCTCCCCAACAGCACTAAGAATATATGTGAGGAACTGTGGTATGAAGCGAAACCACTGTCAGGATGGCCAGCAGTAAAACCCTCAGCAGGCTTATGTCACCATAAAACCTTCCTGAGTTACTAAAAAATCCCTTTTTTGTGGCTTTGCATCACTTGTAGAAAATGACCTGGTAGATGTCAGAAATAATACCTAGTTTTCCCCAGAGTCAGTGATTCTGAGGAAAAGTAAACTGTGTGAATCACTGTGTGAATGCTTTTCACTCTTCTCTGAACCTCAGAGGAGTCGGGAGCCTGAATAAGGTAAAATACTGGCACACAGATCACCTGCCTTTTTTTATGAGAGCTGGACATGAGCCTGATGAGAAAACCAGGGGATCGGTTCCAATGTCCTGAGCATGGATTGCTGCATGTCATTCCAAGAAACTGGGGAGATTGAATATAAACGACAAGATTTACATCAGCTCAAAGAGTAGGGAGGAATAGAAATAAAATACTGCAGCTACCTGTACTTCAAATTTAGACTAAGAGATGGGAAGAGGAAGAGGAGAAGGATGAAGAAGGCAGAGATGTCACAGTGCCAGCTACTGGGTCGGTGAAGTAGGGAACTGTGAAGCCCTTCTGTGAGGAACATCAGTTCAGGAGCACAGGACTGGTGGATGCACTAACCATTTGCTGGTCATCCAGCACAGCATCACTCGGTTCGAGTGACTAAGCAACAATGTGTAAGCTACCGAGGTTTTTAAAGAGGAATTTAACATCAGAAAATGGGTTTGGGATGCAGTTTAGGGAACCTAAGTTCCAGAGTGGAATCAAATTCAGACTATCACCCTTTCAATAGTCTTAATATTCTTAATAGTCTCTTTATCTGTAGGTAATTTCTTGCTGACCATTAAAGGGGTTTTTTGAACTCAGTTTAAATTAACTCCAATGGTGGCTTTTGTGCACTACTTTAAGACCATAATTAATCATTTTCTCCGACCAAATTCTTGATGCTTCACTAAATATATGCCCTGGAACTTGGAAACAGTATCACTAACAACTTTGGGTACCAAGATAAATATTTCATCAACTACATCAAAGATTAGAGACCTTTTCATTGTATATGCCTGTCTCTAATAAATCAAAATGAACACAGCATAGGCATCTGTATCTCTGGATCAAACAAGAGGTTTAAAAGTTAGTAAACAAATACTCCCGTGGTTGAAACTTCAAGGGACTCTACAGTCACCAAAGAAACTCTTTACTTCACCTCTTTGTGGTGGAGCAGATATTTTCCACATGAAACAGGGCCATGAGCCACCATAATGCTAAATAGAGCTGTGGATGCCGTAGGAAATCTGGGAAGCAGATTGCAAGGAAAACTTTCTCAGCCTTTCACAGAAGAAGAGTGCTCAGCTGAGTGCTGTCTCCCCGAGATCCTGCAATCACAACACGAAACCTTTCACCTTTTGTTGGAGTAAATGGGCTACACCTGCCAGGCACAATGAATTCTGACAAGGGGAAGAGATGATTTGAGGAAATGCATTTTTTGTTGTCATTGATGTTTCAATAAATCTGTTTTTTTCCACTTTACAAAGACCATGTGTTGAAATAGAGACAATACATCATGACAAGACCCTGAAAGCTATTGTTTATTATCTCTTCATACTAAAACATAGTTTTCGATGCTCCTCAAGCTGTTTCTGTCTTTTCCTTGTTTGGCTTTGTTTTTTGAGTGCCTCGTCTGAGACTTGTCTTTTAACTTTCCTCAGGAAATCTTGTTGAGTAGAGCTTTCACAAAACTCTTGCAACTGTGAACTTGAAATATTCTATGAAATTTTAAGCTGAAAGCATGACAAGAAGCTAATGCTCCCGTAACATTTTGTGAATCATAAGAATCCTACAATCAAACATGCCTGGCACCAAGGGCATCAGCAAACCAGAGAGAATTGGCAGGTCTCTGGTGGTGGGTTAATACTGGGCAGAGCTGTATGCCCAAAAGGAGACAAAGAAAGAGAACAATGAGAGAGGGAGCCTCGCTGACTGAAGCAGCAATGAAGATTCTTGGTTCTTTTTCTCTTTATTTGCATTTACCCCAGGCTTATGTCATCATGGACATAAAATCCCGTGTTTTTAAAACTAAAAGACTGTTCTATGACCTCATGTTAACTCCCCAACTTGGGGGTAAATGCTTCTTACTTGATGATTTAGAGACTCTTCGCAAGAAGAGGCAGCACACACACCAGAATCACTGGGATAACTTACTTGTGGGTAGCACTCAGAGCCACATCTCACAGGGTCCTGGATCAGTACTAGTAAATGTGCATGATTGTGGCAGAAGTTTCTGACAGGACTTTTGTCTCAGATTTGGAGAACAAAAAAAATTTTGTGGCATCCCAGGGATGTGACCAAAAAAAAAAAAAAAAAAAGATTGTTTTTCTTTTATTTCCGTGTTATTGTTTTAATTAGGAAACCACAAAAGTTATTGTAATGAACTGAACATCTGAAAGAGAAAGGTAAAATTAAATCTGACTGTCTTTGATGGGAGTGCTTTGATGTAATGTTTAGTTTAGCTGAGAGATAGAAGTGTAGAAAAGAGGGGTAGGATGGCTTATGTCTGTCAAGTCTCCTACCATAGCTGAAAAGAATGATCTGAACAGTCTGTTGTTAAAATGTCTGAGGCAGATGTTACTTTTACCACCACAGTCAAAGCAAGGGTCTTCAGTGTTTGACTTTCGAAATCCCCTCTAAGTTCCTTACAGAGACATAAAATGGTTTGTTTATTAAATCTGTAATTTTACGAAACTTGTGAGGTCCAGAATGAAATGCCTGATTCTCTGCAATCTCTGGTGGTACATGCATTTCCATAATCTCTTTAAGAACATTCCTCCTTCAGCTCACACCAAGTGCCACATTAATAATCTAAGAAGACCCGAGATATTCTTTTTTCTTTCATTATAATTTCTGCTATATTCATCTTTAATATTTTCCAATTTAGCCATTTTATCCTTGTGAACACATGCTGAAACTCCACTTCAAGTCACATTTCCAATGCCTGAATATATTCATACTTACTTGCTGCTTTTTTCTCTCAAAAGATTTCAAAAGTCTTTTCAAACCTCAGATATGAAAGGTTCACTTTACCAGCCAAAAAAAACCTGATCATTGCTCATCAGCAGAGTGCAGTAAAGCTAAACACTGAGGAAGAGCTCATGTCAAGAAATACAAGTAGAAGTTTTCCTGAAATCCATGTTCAATTAGGATATTTTTGTTTCCTCAGCAGTGTGATTGGGCACTCGCCTCTTTGCATACCAGAAATCAAAAATGGAATAACAGCCCTGTGACAACACTGGAAAACAATAAATCTACATGGGTCTATTGTCTGCATTTAAATTTCTCAATAGTTAGATAACAGTGATTAATTCACATCAAACTCTGAGTGACAGAATACAGGCAGACTTCAGGCAGGGAGAGGAGCTATGGATCCAAAGGGATTTAGGATGTATCCCCTAATGTCAAGCAGCATTTAAAAGTCGTGGAGGAGACTCTAAACCCACTGAAACTGGATAGAGCTTTAGCTTTTTTGTTTGTCTGTGTTGCAGTCACCCAGTGTTCCATGTCTAATGCCCCACGGGAGTTTAGAGATNAGGAGCTATGGATCCAAAGGGATTTAGGATGTATCCCCTAATGTCAAGCAGCATTTAAAAGTCGTGGAGGAGACTCTAAACCCACTGAAACTGATAGAGCTTTAGCTTTTTTATTTGTCTGTGTCGCAGTCACCCACTGTTCCATGTCTAATGCCCCACAGGAGTTTAGAGACGTGCACAGCAGCGCCACAAAACCCCAACACTCGCCCAGGAGCTGCCCCTGTCTCCGGTACTGCAGCAGCCATCAGCCAGCCCCGAACATTTGGGATTTGCTGCGAGTAATTGGGATCAGGACCTGAACTCTGGAGAAGGGTCGGAACGGACCGACAGATGAGAAACACATTACGGCGGCATCGGCCAGTCGCCATCGATCCGCGGACGCCGCCGGAATGTCACACGCTGATTGCCCAAATGTGACACGGGACTGACATAAACCAAACTGCCCACGGGACAAAAGCGTGGCAGCCCGCCCCGGGATGCAAGGAGAGATGGAAAGGGCAGGGAAGGGAAACGGAGGGCATAAAGTAGGGATGAGGAGTCATCTCGCCAAGGCAGGAGGGGTCTGGTCTTCTTCCCAAAAAAGAGAAACAGAAAACACAAGTAAAATAAAGCAAACACCCAAAGATACAGTAAAGAGAGGAAAAGCTCTCTGAGTAAACTTCAAAATGTTTCCTACTTGACCCTGAGACACTGACTACTACTTAAAGACATGGAGTTTTCTCTACTGTTACTCCTGGGAAAAGGAAACAGTAATGGACCTCCCCAGGATGGTAATTTTGTTTCTTTCCAAATATTGTACACATTTTTATATGCCTTGGTAGAACTTGTACGCTAGCGTGCAAAGAAATCAGTACACAGACCCCTGAGTTAATGCTGTTAGCATGTTTATACAGCAATAAGCAGATTCAGACATAGAAAGAGGAGATGTAGTGGCTCCCCAATATCAAGGCTTCCCAGAAATATTCCTTCACCACTGATAACTTCCCACTATATATAAGTACAGATATATAGTAAAAGTATATAAGTATAAATAGGAATACCTGTTATATAGTGCACTGTACATCTCTGACTTCTTAGAAATCAATACAGAAGGTCCTCTGCTGATTGTAGGAACAAAAAGACATTGATAACAACAGGAAGTCTGTAGTGATGTAAGCAAAAACTACGTTAAATGAGAAGGATCAGTAATTCTATGTATAAATACCACGTGACTTGCCTCTAAGTGAGGAAAACTGTAAGAAAAGGTGCATTCTTTTTTCATTGCACCAACTGGGAACAAGCACAACCTCAGGTGGCATGAACTATTCCTGAACACCTTTAAGGAGTGGATTAAATCCCTTGACTAAATCCCTTGAAATCAGTGGAATGAGCCGTTGCCTCCAGTCACGCCTCATGGCCTTTGTGATTGAAACAAAAAGTTGCCTTTTATGTGTTACAGCAAAGCCAGAGAATCAAATCACATCCAAAATAAAGTGGAATCTCTCTGTGATAAATAGCATTACCTCTTACTCAAGGAACCCTGAGGTTAGTCTTAAAATACAGCATGATACTTTATTTTTAACTTGATCATATCTTTCCTGGATTCTTTCCAGATTATTTTTGTCAATCTTCCTCACACTTCAAAATTGAGACATCATTTCTAGATTATTCAGCTTCTTTTTATTTTTCTTTTTAATTGTGTATTATTTTCAGAGGAAAAAATGCCTTATGCCTGCCGTCTATTTCATATGGACTCAAACAGTCAGAAACAGTTTGGTGCTGATGTAACCAGTCAGACCCATTTAAGTACAACTGACTCAAAAAACCAGCAGAGATAAGCAGGAGGTTTTGTAAACAACTTTAGTGTTTCCAAACCAGCCATCCTGCGATTCCATTGCCCACACGAGAGGCCAGGTCCTGGTGTGCAGTGAGTTTATCAGGAGCACCCTGCAGCAGAAAGTGGAGCTGAAGTCAAAGGTGAGCTTTACAGAAAGGCAGCTCAGGGCTTCTGGCACCCCATCCATCCCTGTGGTGATTTGAAAGGAAGGAAAGAAATAAGGGCAGGGTGGGGAAAGGAAAAGGGGAAAGGGGAAAAGAAAGGGAAAAGGGGAAAAGGAAAAGGGAAAAGAGGAAAGAAGAAATACTTTTGTGAACCAATTCTCATAACCTCTAGTCAAATTACTTTAAATTTTCAGAAGCCCAGGAGGTGAGCTCAGCAGGATATCAAAAAGTCCTTTGGAAGGCTCATCCTGTGCAAGTGCCATCAGAGGCACAGAAAAATTTTGCTGCTGGTACCTCTGCTAATTTTATCCCATGCTTCCTCTAGCTCCTCCTGTTTCTTCCTTCTGCTGGTCTCCCAGTGTTGCCGCTGGAGACCTGCTCCAGGAGGCTGAAGCAGTGGGAGCAAGGATAACAGCACTGAGGTTCCCACTTTCCCTGCTGTGGGGAACCATCCTGAGGGCTCTTATGAGTTGTTAGCATTAGGTTACCTGGCAAAACAAAACTACATTCCCAAAAATCTGTTCATTGGAGTTACTAGTACCTTACCTGTTTCTGTCAGTACATCTGAATATTAGTACTTGAAAACACACTTGAAAACACTTGCCAATGTGTTGTTGTCTCTCTTTCTGCACAGTTCTTATTAATATCTGGTCACAAAATGTTGTACTTCTAGTTGATATTATTTCACTCTTCATAAAATTTATTTGTTCAGGGTTGTATGAAAAGCTCAACACCAAATGCTTAGGAGTGCACAGACAAGTCAAGTGTGCTGTGGCAGTTCCTCAGAAAGCCCATTCCATTTCCTCTCCTCTGGTCCTTTCTCTGCTGTGTCCTGCAGAGAGCAATGTCTCTGCTGAAGACAAGCCACAAGTCTTGATGGTGACCTCCAAACATTCCTAGAGAGGAGGATGTGACACCAGTAGAAAGGAATTCTTTGGAACACAGCGTTGGCACTCAACGCTACGATGCCCTTGGGCACATCGTACTGTTCTTTCTCCCCAGCTGGCAGAATTTCAGCAGAAGCCTGACATAGATTGTCACACCAGACAAGAAGAACTCTCAGAACTCTGCATTTCTGTGCACCTCTAACCAAAGTATTTGAAATGTGAAAGGAGGCGTGGGGTTTTGAAAAATACCATGGCTTTACAATAGTTGTTATCCCTTTAGGTAGACTATAAGCAAGACATAAAAATTTTCACATTCAGGTCTAACCATGGCAATTTTTGGTCCCGTTCCAAACACATTTTACTTCTCTAGATGCGAAAAACTTTATTTCCACTAGTCTCAGCAAACAGAGGAGCTCAGAAAACATCACAGAGGAACCTACTGTTGACGGAATCGCAGCAATTTTTATGGCTGAGCTTACATTTACGAGCAGGAGTATCAGCGGGGTCACAGCCCTGCTTCGTGTCATGTGACAACCGAGCAAAGTTGAACACACACAGTCAGGCGTTTAGGTGGCCAGCTGGCACGGGAGGTAAGCACTGCAGTATCACTTTGCCCACCCACATAGACAATGCTTTAAAACCAGTAAATAGAAATACAACAGTAGTTTTATAGAAAGGCCGGACCGTAAATAATTAATCCGTGGGATAAATATGCTTACATCAGCCAGAAAGGCAGAACTCACCAGCCAAACTTCACCTTATATAAAATTTTCTGGAGCACATACTGTTGTCAAATGTCATTAATACAAAAAATACAGCTCTGAAATTGTCCAAGCTTTTCGTTGTTTCATGCAATCAGCTACACCAGCAGAAGCCTTTCCCGAGAGAAATGCTGTATTTTAATATACAACTACCTCTGCACCATGGAAACATCTCTGATACCTGTCACACAGACAGTTTCCCTAAGGACACAACTCATTCTGCAGCTATCTCATCAAAGTGATGATGATTGCACTCATGTTAGTGAATATTAAAGCTGCCTGTGTTACAAAGTTATCTCTGGCCACTGAGCATTTAAGGGAATTTAGAACACAATACAGGTAAGATATCAGGAAGTGTGCTCTTCTTTCTTTTCTTCTCAATAATTTCTCTCTCCAGCTGTACCAGTTGGAAAAAGCCGTACAATTCTTCTTCATTATTAAATGAAAAATTATTTTAATTTTATGTTTTAAAAGTAATGTACATTTATCGTTTGCATTAACCTAACTGTGATCTAGGAAAGTACCCTTAGGACTGTCAAAGTTTTAAGTTTAAAAAATTAAATAAAATTTATATTAAAAGTGGGTTTTGTCACTTAATTATAAAAATAATGCTCCAGCTTAATATTATTGAGGACAATTATGAGATGTTTAATTCTTTAAAATATAGGAGAGCTATTCAACAATACGTTCACTTTTTTTTTGCAAGAAAAAGCATAATTTCAATAATTTGAACTTTATTTTATGTACAAAGGCCATGTCCCTTTCCTACATAACTGCTATGTTAATGCGACGTAACTGCAATGTTTCACTATGCTGGCAGTAAAGGTAAGGAGGGGCTGAGGAGAACTGATTTTCCTTCTATACTGCTCTGAGATGAAATACCAAAAATTTTAACTAAATTGTCCCCAGGAAGCTGGAGTGAGGTAACCAAATTTCTGGTCTTCCAATTCCTGCCCAGGGAAGCTACAAGGTTCACAGATGGTGTTCTGGGCCACCATGAGCCCCAGGAGGAGACAAGCAAAGAAACAAACTAGAATAAGAGAAGCAAATATCAACACCTACCAATAAACCTGTTTTTTTCTGTGTTTTGAGGTTGATACATTAAAAATACGATCCATAGTATAGAATTTTCTAAGCAATTCCCCTATGTGCTTCCATAACTTTTTTCTTAGCTATTTTCCTACAGATCATAAAAGAGCAAAACCAACCAAAAAACCCAATAACTACTCCTTTTTTTTTTTTTAAATCAAACTGTTATGCAGACAGGACTTTATTAGACTGCCCATATGATGTAGCTTTACAGACAAAAGCAAACACTTCTTAAAACAGTGCACAACTAGTCTTTATTTGCAGCCAGATACCACCAAAACTAAGAATTTAAGAGCATTCCAGAAAAGACTGGAGAGTTAAAAGATACCAACAGCCACCTTCATAATGAATGAGAAAAAACAAATTTGGCTAGGGCTATAAAAGAAACCATGAGTCTCAGAACATGATCCAACCTGTACCACATCAGGGAATTACGGAACTCTTAGTTTCACACGAGAACTAATATTGACTTTTATGGAATATTTCTTTTCCCACTGATAAAAGTCAATGGGCAGGATTTGGTTCTGGCCAGATTGATGCACCAGGTACCCACACAGCTGATCCAAGTGTGAAATGAGGTCTGCATTTTATGTGTGCTGGGGATACCAGGCTCACCAAGCCTGCAGTGTGCTTTTCTGCAGCTGCTCCATGAATACTACTCATCAGATTTGCTGCATATTCCTCAAGGGATTTTAAAATAACTGCACAAAAAAACAAAGTTTAACTCTCCCAGTTCCCAGGCTGAATCAGGAAGACTACCACTTCCTTGTAATTTTGACTGGAAAATAACGGAGCTAATAAAGAGGGGGAGCACAGACTATTCCTCTGCATACCTCTGCTTTTGAGAGAGAAGAAATAAGTTTTCATGTGCCTCAGCATTTCAGGTTTAGGCACAATTTCACTTCAGCTGTCATTTCATCTTTTCTTAGTTTTCACCTGGTTTTACTAGAATTCCTGAAGCTTTACTTCATGCATCTGCTCCCTTGCACTTTATCTCTCTGAGATCGCAGGTAGGGTTTCACTCCTGGCACGCCGCGCGCAGCTACCGGAGCATGTTAGCAATTAGGGCAGCCCACAGGCTGGCTGCAAGGGGTCGAGCAGCAGCTCTCCACACGGGATGGAAACAGAGCACAGTTGTAGCTGACACCTGGCTCTCCAGTACCATTTTCCCACCGGGCATTTCGCCACAAGAAAGAAAATCCTCTGCAGAAGCACGAGACTGTCACTGATCGCAGTCGCCGGTCCGTGAAAAATCACCGCCAGCTTCAAAAAGGGCTTTGAAGCAAAGGGACACATATACCAATAACAATCAGATAACATCTTTCGCTTTCCCTTCCTGAGTTCCCTCCTGGGCCCTTTCCCCTCACCTTTTTTCTCTTTCTCTTGCTCCATTCCTCACCAAAGCCTCAGACTTACAGTTGGACTCGATGATCTTAGAGGTCTTTTCCAACCTTAACAATTTTGTGATTCTATGATTTTTACCACTGCACTGCTTTCCTCTCTACTTTATGCCATACATGTGAAAAAGTCATGGCTCCACCTGCTTTACAGTTAGATTATGCATTTCTTTCTCATTAGTACACATCAGATATAATCATGGTTTTCAACAGAATGGGAAAATAATATGAATGGGATCCATATGTAAAATAAAGCTCAATGTTTTGTTTACGTATTTCATGAATTAAGGCACTCTTTTCTTTCCTCGGCTGTTGGTAGGTCATGTTGATAATCATCATGCATGATAGCTACTATTTGTTGTATATTCTATTAAATTATCACACACGCAATCAAGTTGGTGGTGTTCTCTGCAAGAGATATACATCACAGGAGAAGAATATTTATTAAAATACTCTCCATTTTCATGGAGGCAAGAAAAGTATCTGAATATAATTCCACCTGTAATACTAACAAGCTGAGAATGAATAATGAAAAATCTGAACCCTCTACCAGTGACATGATTTTCCATACTAACCTCTTCACAGAAACATGGTGGATTGAGTAGCACAAGAAGACCATTAGGAATAGAAAATCTTGAGACAATATGTTTAAACAGGGATATTTACAATTCACATTTCAACATGAGTAGAAACTTCACCAAGTAGCACTTTTAACTATAGCAGTATATCCAGATTTTCCCTTCAAATTTATACGTTTGATGCTTAAAATAAATACCTGTTTACTACCTACCTAATCAAATATCTGAAGAGTCAAAAAAGACCATTAGCTCAAACAGAAAAACTAGTGATGGATATTATCTTGCTCTGCTTTCTAGAATTATTTCTTATAAATAATTTTGCTGTTTTTCTTTGTGATAGTGAAATGTATTTTGAATTAGGCATCTGCTACCAAGTAAAGGTTAGTACACTACACATAGCTGAAGACATACGCGGTGAGAAAGTGTTTTAGTAGTTAAAATACACTTTGATATCTGGGTTGTCTTATACTTTATGTCATACAAAATTATTTCACATTCAACACCTTCATTGTTTGCAGTAATCCTTTCAATTTTTGGCATGGAGAGAGTCAACAGGTCACAAAAGTGTCTTTCCCTTCTACTGTGAAATTGCATTTGGATCTGAAGAAAAAGACCAGAGCTTATGGGGCTGTGACCTCAGTCAGGAAGTCCACAATTTCTAGAGTTCATCAGCAGGAGGGCAATGAGCTCCTCCGTCTCACGACCAACCTCAGCAACAGCCACATCCCTTGAGACTGAGTTTAGAAAGGGCAGCTTCACAGCTCAGTTGGTTAAAATCCATGTAAAAATTCTTCACAGCCAAATCCCTCACAGCGTTGTGTAGTGAGATTGTTACATTTGCAGATAATGGCATTTTGTCCAGCCCAAGTTGCTTTTTTTCCTACGAAAAAACACATACCTCTAAATAGATGCAGTTTCAACCCAGGAAATGAAGATCAGTCCTGAATTTAAGACACTGTGCCCTCTAAGCTTCTTTCTGTTTTTTCGGGTGGTTTTTTAGCCAGGTTAAATCTGCCTTGATATCATTAAACACCTCTCTTCCTCTCTTAAAGTTCTCCCTCTGTAAGATGGAAATAGCAGCCCTGTGTGTCAAAAGGAGATAAATGCCTTAATATTCTCCAGGTACTCTGCCAGTACATTGATGGATGTCCTAAATGAGGCTAAAAGTAAATGTACAATTCCACATTTAATTCCAGCCTTAAAGACAGAGAGGACTCTGCAGTGAATAATGAAAAGAAAGACGAAAGTAGGAAACTGTCTAGAGTATGTGTGAACATGTAATTAAAGACTGCACCTTAACGCAAAAGGCAGATGAATTAGAACTGCAAATCCACTTAGTGTTAACACTCCTTGCTTCATGGAACTTCACAGATTAATGTCCTTTTAATGTATCTATGAGCAATGATGTACAAACCTATATATACTTAAGCATTGAATGAGCAATGGATCAAGTCTGACTCAGGAGAGATTTGCTGGGTAACAACTACAGGAAATAAAATCTGGATAAGAAATGTCATTTGTACTGGAAATTAGTTTCAAAACAGTCATCAATTTATTCATGGAGCTCTAATCAAATGGACAAATTTTCCTTTCCAAGTTAAAATTAGAAAAGTCATTATAGGAAAAAAAACCTCCTCACCATTACCTTAAACCGATTTTAACCACCTCAGTCGAAAACTCCATTTATTACAAACTGTAACTTTGCAGTCATCGTTATTTCCCCACTATTGCGATAATTTACACAGCTGCCACCCCACGCTATGCATTGTCTGTGGGTTCATCTCCCTTTTCCTTCTGGTGATCTCCTGCTGCCACCGTTCGGATCTGGTCCACCCACTAGCCACCCTGCACAGTGATGCACACTCGAGTCCTGCTCTCAGGGTCACTGCAGGCCAGGGTTGAGGCCAGGCTGGAGAAACCCAGGGGGAAGGGAAAACCACTTGATTTTTGTGTTTTTATGGAGCGTGGCTACGATTCCACCATCCCTGCTAATACTTTATTTGATGCCTTGCTTGCCTTCCCCGAAGGTGGGGTGCCCTGATGCACCCTCTGTACCCACACCAACAGTGAGGCTTCCCCCTGGGAGCACTTGTGCAGGGGGGGAAAAAGGTGAAAAGGAGACAAATGCTGGCCAAACATGAGAGTATGCACAGCTATAGTCTTGGTACACACTGACTCTTCCCTCTGAAAGCCTTCCTCAGAAGCTCCCCACCCTGCCCCTTCCCTCTCCCCACAGATCCATAACGGGATGCACGTTAGGACTGCTCTTCAGCTGATGTTAATTCAGCTCGGTTGACTCAAAGCTCAAACGAAGGGAGGGAACAAAGTGTAAAATAAATAAAAATAATGAAGCAATTGCTCAGTTAGTGTAATTGCATAGGCTTCAATAGGGCTACGCTAATTTCCAGCAGCTGGAGTTCTGGCTCTATATTTTTATTTACTTTACCTCCTGTACTTAATTTCCTACCCTCCCATTTGTTTGTTATTTTCATGTCCTATGGTGGCTCCATTTGGAGTGTAAATTTCTTGTGGAATCATGGGGGGGGTTTTAAACCACCACCCAAGTCTAGGGCATAAAATAAATGCATTCCACTAAAAGATAGGTAGGAGAGATGCAGTAGGTATAGAGACAGTATAGAACTGGAGTAAAAAATTATGTCTATATGCAGCTCCACGAAATTTTCTACCTTGGAGAAGATTTTCTTTCATACACAGTGTTCATTGTTCCATTTTACAATTCATAACTTAGGAATAATATTTTCTTGGTCAGGTTTCCTATGAAATAGTCTGCATGTGTTTTTGGACAGACATGCTTTGATTCCTTGAAAATATGACAACTTAAGATATGTTTCTTAACGACCATCATCTAAATTGACTGTATAACCCACTTCCCCTCCAACTATTTGAGAAAGAGTGGGGTCGATGACACACAAAGTGATCTTTGGAAAGTGTCACAGGACTCTCCGTTGCCTCAGCTGCTGCCAGTGAGCAGACAGACCTAAAACCACAACAATTTGACATATCTTCCACTTTCAGAGCTTTATCCTACTTCTCAAAAGAAGGAGCTTTGAGAGAACTGGTGGCTATTTATCAGCTGGTGCACTTCTGATGATGATCTTTAGTTCTTGTGTTTGTATACCTACCAAAGCAACCAAAGGTCTAAATCAGCCAAGTTGTGTATTTTGGTGAGAACTTTTTACAGAGAACACCCTAATTTGAGCTCTCAAAAGTTTAAATTAAATTTAAAGTTGAGCCACAAACCAACCAAAGTACAATGAGACTAATGACACAAACACATACAGAGATGCACTGAAATGCAGTATAATACCCTCACTTTTGTAATCGATCTCCAGAGGCCTTGCTATTGTTGACAAGCAAAAAAAATATTGCTGAGGATTATTATGACCAGTCTGTGACAAAAGTCCCCGAAATGTTTAATAAACTGAACTCTGCTTCAAAGTTCTCTCTGAATAGTCGAGGTGAGGTTGGTAAAAATGTTTTTGTTTGTGTTCTCATTTTTTTTTCTTAGTAATTATAATACCTTAGATAGAAGAGATTTAGGCATCATTAAGTATTGTATAACTATCATTGCAAATTACCAGCTTATTTAATACTTACTTAATATTTAAGAAATTACGTGGAATCAGTTTTATCAATTTGTGGGGGAAAAAACGTCCATAAAGCAGTAGTTCCTAGTCAAATAGTTCTCTTGGTACCAGCTGCACAAAATGCTTGGGACTGAAAAGACATAAAGCCTGCAATCCTGTCATGAAAATGTGCTTAGACCCTGACTGTTCCCAAGGGGAGGAAAAGCTTTTCTAATACAAAGCGTCCCTGTACACGGGCAGCAGGGGCTGGGAGTCAGCCTGTGCCGTTACTGCATGGAAATATGAGATTTAATATTATTTAATGTTAATAATTATCTTTATGCAGGTAGACACACAGGTTACAAATACAGTTCTTGCTTTTTGCTCCCACTCTTTCTGGCAATTTTTCAACTATATTCCTCAGATCTACCTACCAGCAGCTAATACTGACATATATTAATGTATAAAACAAAACAGTGTTTTACTTACCCTTTCCTTTCATCCTTTCTGTACAGTGCTTCCACCAGTAAATAAGGAAAATATCTGGTCACTATCTGTGAAGATATTGTTGAGATATAAGTTTTTACCTTAGAGTTCTATTATGTAGCCAACTTGATGGTGTAAAACACCATGTTTTTCTTTCCTAACAATGGGTAGGGATGAGGTCTTGAACAACAATTCAGGTCAAAGTAATCTCGTTTCATGGTTTCTGTAACAAAAGTTACAATCATTTTCTACAAGCCAAATCCATTATCAAAGTCCTATTATTCAGTACCAACACTGACATTTTAAATAAAAATAACAAAACATTTCTACATCTTAGTCCTAAATCTGGACTTGTTAGGCAAACCTGCTCCTAACTTTCACACAAATTTCAAAATAACATATTTTCAGTGAGCTGGAAATATCAATGTATCCATTTACCAAAAAAGAAAAAAAAAAGTGTTTAAATTGAGTCTAAATGGTTCTGTCACTCATGTTCAAAGATTTTGCTTACAGTTATTTTTGCAGACCATTTTCATATAAATATGCCATAAACATTTTCCCATTAGGTTTCCATTTCCTAAGGTACAAATGCCTCTCTGAGGTGTAATTTACAGAATATCATCACGTTAATTTGCACTGGTGTGGCAGCGTAGGTGGAGGCAAGCGTGAAGGAAATTGGTTTTTGGAAGAAGGACTGATTGCCAAGGAATCTGGTGCTGCAGAAGAAGTCTAATGTCAGAAATTGGGCTATTTAAATGGTGAGTATGGATGAGATTTTCTACAGAAGAGTATTACTGTTGTTTTCCCAGGAATCTGTCGTTTGTAAGGTTTTGCATTAATACTTGTGGATGGTGTAAGGCTCATAAAACAATGCAAAACTCACCCCATCCCCCCCAGATCAAAAGCCCCACTATTCCCCCTGAAATTAAGCCGGCACTCGTGTAAGGGTTTAACAAGGACAGTGGGTTAAACGCCGAGCTGAAGAACGGAAGTTGAAATGGAAGTTGTAAAATTTGGTCTGGGGACTATTACAGAGCCAGTAGTTAATGAGTTTAGTCGAGCAGTAAATCAGGAAAGGTCTAACAGTGAAGGGACTAAAGAGCTCAGTGGTGTCTATGGTGTTTTTGCTGTATTTCATGAGATTTCACTTCCAGTCATTACACGAGATGAATTTGTTCAAACAAAGTCTCAAGGGATTTGCTCTATTAGTCCCAGACAGGAAGAAGAGTCTAATTTCTCTAGTACAGACTTTATCCAGTTTATGATTCCTCTGAAATGTCTTTGCATACACATATTTATATCTATTTACTGTGAGAACCCTCTCCTCGAGAGAAGATATAAACAGCTTTTACCAGTAATTCATTGCAATTTATAATATCTTTATACTGCAAATATCTGTATTAAATAGTTCCTAGAAACAACTGATTTCATTACTGGCCTAAAAACGACTATCAGTTTTTGAAAGTTATTGCTCTTATCTCAGTTATTTTGTGTTGCCTGCATGTACTTCTGATGATAGCATTCATAAGCATCTTAGTCTTAAAATGCCTGGTGAGACAGACTTTTTTCCTGGGATGAAGCCCACCTAAATGAGAACAGACAGATCTGCTGAAGCAGGAGACAAGCAACTTAGAAATTGAGGGGTTTATCAGGTTTGTTTTTCTCATCTTCTGTTTTTGTATAAAAACCTTTCAAATAATGCATCTTCCTGATCGTCAGAAAAAGCTCAGTTATAAGTTTGTCTTGGTATAGCCTGCACAAGACCTCTAAATGAAGTTTATTATATGGAAAAGTTTTATCCTATTTCATACTTAGTTTTAGTTTTTCATCAGACAAAAACAAATAATAGAGCAGCCTGGAGCTCTTGAAACCATATTAAACCCAAAAACGTGCAATGTTTTTTCCTTCTTTTCAAATTAACAACTTGGCTTTTACATCAGTAACAAACTAAACTGTATTAAGTAAAATTGATGATGACTTTTCAGCTTAAGCACAGGTTATGATGCATTTATTCAATTTTTAGTTTTAAATAAACACATATTATTATTCCATTATAAATACAATCAAATTCAAACCCAGTCCAATTTAACTAGAAACTAAAGAGTTTATTCATAAGTTATTTATCCCATTGTCAGCAGCATTTGTCCTATAATGCACTTATTTTTGCTGCTCCTGAAATCTGTGAAATAAAAAATGAACAAAAACTTAAATAAATCATTTCCACTAGAAATAATTTATCACACTGTAAATTTGTATCACATGTATAAACCCTGGAAGTATCATTTAAAATGTGTATTTCCCAATTATTAATTGTTGCTATCATCATGAATTATTTGGTCCTGCTGGGTAAGAAGTGAAGTTATCAATTAAAGTAAAATGAGAACGCATCCCATGTGAATCAGTCTGGTCACGTAATTAGCAGTCATTTATAGACTCTTACATTCATGGTGTCACTCCATTTACAGACTACAATGAGTGAGGGAAAATGAATGTCCCAAATTGTTTTAGGCTGATATAATGTGCAAATTGCGGTTCCAAGTATAGTGATAGTGTCATTTATAGGACAATTCTGTAGGAAAAAAAAGATCATTTTAACTATAATATATATTTTTACAAACCTCTCTACTGCAAGTAGAATCAAGACTGGAGTTTTCGGATATTAAAGCTTTTCCAATTTTAGGAAATAATTCTTTTCCTGTAATGCTAAAATTGAGGGAACCCAGACTGCTCCTTTAGAAACAGTCAAATATGTTTTAAATGCCATCAAATACAGACTATACAGTAAATATTACCTTACTGTAGCCCACATCATTTCTTCTTGTCCTGCTAAAAGTTGAAAATAGATTCCTCAGAGGGTGTAAATTCTTACTGCTTAACGACACCAAAAGACAGAAACGCTAAAACTTTTAGGTCTTTTCTCTGTCTTTCTCAAATGTAAAGACTTTTCCTATGGCTTTTTCCATATAGATTACTCACTCATGATTTTTTTTTCCATATAGATTATTCACTGCATGAATTTTGGCTCATCTCAGAGGCCAGGGATGGCATAAATATATATAAATAACAGTTTAAATGTCTTTTAAATGTCTTTTCGTTTTCTCAGAGAGCGAAAAAGGAATAGAAGTAGATTGCTGAACTTCAACAGGTAGATTTTGCCATATGTTAGCATTTCAAAAAGTTAATTAAAAATATGTTCTGCTAAAGAGACTCATCTGAATAAATATTTAAAACTTCAGAATTTTGAAACTCAAGCCCATATTCCTTATGCTTATACACTAAATGTAGCATAGGTGGCATTTTATCAAATATTATGTTTGAAAAGGGATAAATGAAGGAAACAAAAAAAAATGAAAGGAGAAATATATTTATGAACTCTGAATTGTATTTTTTTTAAAGTTCAGAGTTTTGACTGCAAGACTATGATATAATTTTTAAAAACAAACAGGGAAACATCCAAAAATATGTATTTTTCTTCCCCTTCAGATGGTATGGGAAAACCCTTCAACAAATACATGTCTGCATTTGCACAACAGTTTCAAATTACAAACTGCGTTCTCTAGCTTTTACAGGAAACCACTGTGCTTGGTGGCAGTATTAAGTTATTTTTTTTATTGGCCTAGGATGTGTACTGGTTAAAGCAGAACTATTTGGTCAACCACACATACAGGACTGTTTACCCACAATTAATTCAGCACACATTAATCACGTGTGAGCAGGACGTGCAGACAGACACAGGGCTGACTGGAAGCCCCGAGTTTACCTCCACGATCTGTAAATTTTCTCCAGTCAACCACACAAATGTTTCCCCTAAGCACAAAGAGATGGAGGGGTAGACCAACTCTGAAGACCAAAGAACCAGCTCCCCAGATTTTTAAGCTATTTTTGACACCTTCTCCTCCCCAGCTGTGTTGATCTTACTGCTGCCTGAGCGGGCCAAAGGACACAAAATTTTCTGTGTTCATTTAGTGACTACATAAAGCAGAAGAAACTTGGCACCATAATCTCAAAGCACTCTGGAAAAGGTACCAGTTACATTTAATTCTAAATCAATAGACCTTCCAAATTGTTGTTGAAAGCCCATGAAAATCCACAAAAAAAAGAGAGAAATTCTTAGGAAACTGGAAAAAAATGGTGGGCAGGAGCTTTATACGTTATACACCCAGATATCCTTTTTCTCCTCCTGTCATCGTCTGCCGCAGAGTCAGGAGCTGGATGGAAATGAGTCTACAGTGCTAGAGAAAGAAACCCTCCACTGATTGAAGTAACTGCTGCAGAGTGCATGGGGGCAAGACACACATGAACCTGGGAACACGTCTCCACCCTGTTTTGCAGGCACCACTGTTTTGTTGCTGTTATTGTTCTCCGTGGAAAAAGAATGCAAGGGCTTTCAAAGTCCAACATGCCCCTTTATGAAATTTATGAATATCTACATGTTTGTCCTTGGGTTCTCTCAGACAGTAATTCTAAATGTAAGGGTCATATTCAGAGATAAAATACTGTAGATAGCAACAGTGTTTATTCATTACAACAGTTTGCATCACCATAGTCCTTGATGGTTTTAAGATAAAACAGAATCTGTGACGCAAGAGACTCTAAAGCCTGAAATTGGTGTAGTCATAAAATAACCCAAAACAAGGGAAATACTGGATCTACTGTGTTACCTGGCAGCAATTAAAGAATGTGGAATGGCAGATATATCCTATAAGGCTGCCTGGAACACCTTCAGTGGGTTACTTCTATGTGGAATCCTACTTTGCTTTTCTTTCATGAATATTCACAGTATCTTAGGAAATCTTTTATGCTGTTTGGAAACTCTGGTCTAGTGGCAGATTGTAAGGGATGAGCAAATTTTTCTAAGCATGCTGAACGCTAAATTGTAAATGTGGCACTTCAAAATAGCTCATTAAAAGCCATATCATTTCAAATTCAAGATATCAAAGCTTTCGTTTCTGCAATGCCTGGGAAACTCTCCAAATAAAACCCAAGGTACTATGCCCATTTTGCAAACATTTCCCAATGTTCTATGCTTTTTTCCACAAGTATGGCAGCCAAATAATTCCTCTACAAATTACCGACAGCCACTCATCCAGAAAAATAAAGTTAATGTTTCGACATGTCAAAGCTTCCCTTTAGTGTGAAGCTTGGATCATTTCTGGATTTTTTTACCCCAGCTTCTTGTCTTCTAAGGTACCAACCAGTCAGGATTTTGGGCAACCTTGTGTGTGTTTGAGTCACATAAAAAGAAAATTAGACTCTCTGCTTTACATCTTATTGAGAGCTTGGGACTGAAGTCCATGCTGTTAATCTTGACATTCCAGGATGTACAGCTATTGTTCTCCTTTGAATTTTTCTCGTTACTAGCCAGGGCAACTGGTATTTCGACTTCTCCACGGACTTTACAAAAAGAATAATCCCAGGCTCGTTCCCATTCTCGTTCAAGCTAACAAAACATTTGCCGTGACTTCAGTAGAGTGCCAGGCCCTCAGGGAGGACTTTCTCAGCCTTCAGCTTCAGCTTTTGAAGTTCCACATGGCTCAACTCAGAAGCTGACTCACTTGGGAGGAGCAATTTCTCGAATTCTTTGCACGCTGAAATACACATTCCAAAAATTGTAGAGGCCAGTTTAAAACAGGAATAACTTTGCCAAACGTGCCATGCTTTTTCCTCCATTTTTTCCATGGTACCTGCGCATCACTGTGACCTTGGCAAGTTCAGGTGTAACTCGCTGTTATCACAAGAGGATGCATTAAAGGAAGTGTGGGTGGGAATTTCTGTTGTCTGGAGAAGTCACTTTCAGATGAAAATCGTTTGTGCAACCATTTCCACTTCAGTGAAGGAACAGGGTGATGTCCTCCCATGATGCCAAGGAAAAGAGTATGGCTGCTGGGACAAGGGTGAAACAGCTTTCCCGGGGGAAGCTGACATCTTTTTTCTTTTGCAAAATCCTTCAGAACTTTCTGGAAAGGGACTGAGTATTTGGTGAAGGATTAAGGACTCTTCGGAAAACGTGCTTTGCTTCGTAAGAAGTTACTCAGAATGTGGTTCAAAATGTGTTTTTCTAACTAAAAAGAAACGTGTGGTGCATATGAAAAAATACAGAAACCCATGAAAGATATCTTTGTTAAATGTCAGTGATATGTGTCTGTTATTTCTCTGTCTTGCAAGCTAATAAACTTAAGAGCAGTTGCTTTACAGACAGGGTAGTTATTAGCTCTTGGTAGAAAATAATGTACCACAGGGAATTTACAGTACAAAAAAATGCTCTTAAATATTTGGGGCCATCTGAGCCACCCAGGTTAAGTGTTTTCTGGCAGTAGAGGTGTTATTGTTGCCGTAGCCCTGCCACACGATGTTATCCTCCCAAGTAAAATGTAGTTTTCCTATTAAAGACCTCTGCTTAAGTCCATGATTTCCTTCTCATACCCAGGATGGAAGAGATGTTTTTGAGGATTGTGCAAAACACCAAAAAGAACAAAATTGCTGTCGGTATTTTAAACAAAGCAGGTGGACTCCAGTAAAAAGGCATTTCATTTCTGACTGCTGTCACAGAGAATAGAATCGTTGAAGGACGACATTGTTGAGTGCAGTGACCATAAACTTGTTGCTTCTGTCTTTCAGGAAGAGCAGAGGACACCCACACCCAAAAATAAGACACTACAAAAACAGCTCTGCGAGGAGGTATCTAACCCTAATTGTTCAATTTTCATGGAACCCCTTTCAGCTATTAGACATCTTCTGTTTTTTCTTAATTGTAACTTGAATCTGGTTAATGAAGATCCAGACTGGCAGTAAGAACAGATACCATTGCAAACCCAACAGCCAGACCGTGTGGTGATTGTCAGGATTATCGACCACCTTCCAGACAGAAAAATAAACATGAAATTGTGTTTTCAAACCCCTCATACAATGTCTGGCTATACACATACTTGGCCTTAAACTCTGCTTTTAATAATGTAAATATAAAATTATTCTGCATTAAAACTTGACAAAATTGTTTCATCGCTTATTCCAGGGCACCTATAGCAAAGCTGAGGTTTTATGAGTGTGAGTAGATTAGACCTGCAATGTTATTTTTAGTTATGTAGTTATTCATGAGCAAAGGGTTTTTTAGATGCAAACCAGGTGCAGACCAGCTGCTTTGTGTATCTGTGAAAGTGGCCTCAAACTGAACAAAAACATTGCAGATACCTATCTCTGAATAACAGCATTTCTGTGTCACACAATTCCTCCATGCAACATTTTTCCATAGCTAGATAATTGGTGGGCTCCTCAGCTGAGGTCAAACCACGAGTATGTGCCTAAGCAGAGCCTCCACAGGGCACCCTCACGGCCACACTGGGAAGGCAGAGGGTGCAGACTGCTCCTTCCCAGGTCCATGGACTATCCTGGGATAGAAAAAGCCCCTTCCCAGCGCCTGCTACGTGCTGACAGAGCCATGCAATAGCAGCATAGATAGAAAACCAGCAAATCCTGCCAAACGGAACAGGCTGTTTGAGACAAGGACTGTAAATCCCAGTGGAGGTCAGTGTCTCCTTGACCGTAAACAAACGATAATGATTAATATTAACACGTAGATTTGTATGGGGAAGGGAAGAGATGCCTTGAGGAAAGCTACGATGCTCAATAATAACCTAAACTTCATTTCACATATCTCACAGTGATTTGCACTCAGCTTCTGAATAAAGGCTGGAAGCAACGTTTGATTGGAAAAATATTATGCAGCCAGAAAGCAAGAGCTGAGAGAAAGGAGCCTACAGCACTCGAGACTAGGGACTGAAAGTTCCATCTGATAGAAAAATGAATATCTGCCTGTTGATCTGGAGCAAATATAATGTGAAACATGTTTGTTGAGTGAGAAAAATGTTGATTGGGCAATATCAAAAGCAGCTGTGGTGTGACAGTCAAAAAGCAATTAAGTAAATGTGACATGGCAGTGAAACAGTCCATGTGGATTTAGGTCTGTGACGTTACTAGAGGGGACAGTGATGCAGAAGTGTCTCACTGAGCTGCAACTGTGACGACAGCACAGGGGACCTGCCAAGGGTGCAGAGAAATATGTGTTACTCAGATTCTGTGTATCTTGCTTTTATAATTATTATAAATATTCATTAAATCTCTCCGATTTTCAGTTGATCAGACACATCTCACACTATGGTGAGGGTAAGTTAACAACACGTGTAGCCACACTCACCCGGAATTTACCTGAAAGTCTCCATTCCCTGGATTTCTTCTTCTTCATTACATCAACCTTGGAAAAAAACCCAAATAATCAATCAAACTACATAACCAAAAAAACTACCCACTGATATGCAATTTATTCTGCCAGACAAGAAAAGTGTTAGATTGATTGTGCTGTGATTTTCAAATCTGCAAGAATATAATAAAATATCTATACGTTTGTACCATCAAGAGCAGATCTTCTACGGCTGCCGTTCTTCTCCTTTGCAGGAATATGCAGTGCCTGCAATGAGATGGGTTTCACTGCTTTTTGAGGTATTACTAAAGGAAAAAAATCACTGGTTAGTCTAAAATGACCAGATACTGACACACTGATCAAAGACTGGGTGGGTAAGATACACTGTGTATCAATATTTTGTAAAGTGGCATGCAATGAGAAACTGCTTTTTGTACTTGAAAATACTGGAAAGCCAAAATTCGAACACAGATAACAAGGCTTATGTCCTTTTCATCTTTTTTGTGGGTTTCTTCCTGAACAAAGAAACTAGTATGCAATTTTTCTGGTTATTTGAATCACATAAGATATTTCACCAATGAGTCACTGTCAAGAGACTAGATAAAAAAAACTTAATCATCAAGAGATAATGCAACAAAGCAATGCAAGTTTATGTTACAGATTATTATGTAGGAATTTCAACATTCTAGGATTCTCGTTTTCAATGTCTGCTTGCAATAATTCAGTTAAACACAAGTTTTTTCGATGCCCCAAATGGCGTTAGCAGTTCTTTTCCCTGAAGCTTTCTATATTTCCATAGGATGGGAGCAATTTTCTTTCAAGTTTCCCCGACATACTCCCACCTTTTCCTTAAGGGAGCACTTCGGGATGAATGGATGGCTTAGTCTCCATGACCCCCTCACTCGGTGGTGCCACTGTGACTGCCAAGAAGTGACTGACGTCGGCTCTAAGTGCCAGGCGAAGGCCAGGAGTAGCCAGACAGACACCGGGAATTCACCCCGCGCTTAATGCGCATTTCTGCCGCTGTTAATCTGCCTGAATCACTGACCTACAGCTAATGGATTCAATAGGCTTTCTGCCTAAGTCTGACCGAGCTATTACTAACCCAGCTGGGCGAAAAAAAGTACAAAAAAATAGTTTGAATATGAATACGATCTTTTAATGACCTTCTCTATTCCTAATGCCTTCAGCCCACTCGCTTTCAGGTCAGACTAATGTCTAAAGCAACCATCCCAAGCAGCAATGGGTTATCTTCAGTGCCTACAAACCATTCCACTTGGTGAGCTTCCCTTTTTTTTTTTCCAACAGCGGCTGGGAAAGTAATTGCTGGTAGAAACACATGGACACAGTGAGCTTCAGCACCGCCAGGGCTGCGTTAGGCCATGTGGTTAACTTGAACTGCATGCGTTTGGATTCCCTGCCTTAACTCTGAACCCACAACATAAGGGGAGCATATTTCCCTGCTCCCACATCGTTAATTGCAATCACTGTTATCCAAATAATCTGGTTCATAGATAAAAATTGTTTCAAAAAACAGTTGGGAGAAAGACAATAGATCAGCTAACAATAGACTGGCTAATCATTTAGGAAAACTAATAAAATATTAGTGACATATTAATAAACCATTCTGACTCCTGGCTCATTTGGTCTATAAACTACAACAAATCCAAAATCCATCTGCTAAATTCTACTGACACTGAAATCTATAGGAACTCTTGATTCTTGTGTAGGGTGACGGGTCAGTTCAGTGAGTTCAGCCAAGCACTAAGGTCTGAATTTGGCTTCAGGAATTCTGACATGCCTCCACCTCCAAGGGATTGCAAAGGTTTACCAAAATAACTGTAAATAGCCCAAGCACAAGACTCCGAGTGAGCAAACGACCCAAGAAGCAGCTGCGTTACGTTTTAGCAATAAAAACGCTGTTACCTTCTGCCTTACATAGATCTTCTACGTGACAAACATCAGAATAAAACAGTTGCAATATTCAGCACATTTTTATCCAGATAAATATTGAAAACATATTTAATGCAATATTGAAGGGATTACAGAATTCAGAAAAGGGAAAGTCTGACTAATGCTGCAGCTGTGCAGCATTCCAGTGAATCCAAGCCATTGCCAGCATTTATTAGCCACTCAGCCTTTGACAATAAACAATCTCCAGCTCATGATCATATATCCAGACAGATAGATGTACAGTATTGCCTACACAGACACATTAACACTGTCCTGTCTTTGTGAATACTCTCCAGCATTAGCTTTAGTTCAGTGAGCCTTTTTCAGAAGGTGCAGTTCAATTTTGATTTTCTTTAATGACTGCAAACGGTTACAGTATAACATGTCTTTTTGTGCATTTACTTTTGTTTTCTGGAAGAATTACTGTGGCCTGAAGTATGTCAAGACTGTTTGTTCCTGACATTAAAATGAAGACTTCAGCCCTTTTACAAAATCAAATTATAGGCTGGAAAAATATTTTTTCCCCATAATATTGGGAATCAAACTACTTAAAGTTATGACAGTAACTGCAATAGGGAGCAGGTTTTCATCCACTCGAGTAGGTGTGCTTTGAAAAAGAAAACACTGGTGCAAATGTCTAGGCATGCACTTCTCAGGGAAAAGTACAGTTTTAGAAATAATCATGATACTATCCTGCTAAATCAGATGAAGAAAAAACTCAGGGATTGTTTCCCACCCTTTTGTGGAACAAGTAACATGAGTTTTGTGAAGTCTCTTCCATTTCAGCATGCATTCCACACTGGATTCAGATAACCAGGCACACACGGGATGGACTCAAAACTGCCTCTCTTATCTTTGGCCACCACCACATTATAAACTCCAGTTAAGAGCTTTATTTATGTTTGGTGTCTGGTGAAGATTCAGAAGACGAAGCAAAGAGAGGATTGTCATTAACTAAACAGAACTTTGCAACGTGAGAGGGTTTTGGTTTCTTGAAATACCTGCTTTGCCAAGGACATGCTCAAGGGTTTATATCATACAAGCCAGGACGCTTGCCTCGACATACAGCATTAAAACTGGACTAATACCAGCCAAGACGAATCTCCAATCTGAGAGACTGTCCTGAGAATGGTCTAAACAAGAAAACAAGAATGCTTTGCAGAGGAAAAGCCAGGGAAATGATTCAATGCTTCTGATAATACAAAGCAGAGAGTCACACGAGAGATCCTCTCATATAAAAATATGTATTGTTTCAAAACACAAGATAAAATAATGGCTTGGCCCCCTTTCTCTTCTGTTTCTTTTAGTAAATGAAGAATGAAATGTCACTAGTATTATCTAGTTATAGTCTTGTCAAAGTTCAACATATCAGAGAAAATCTCCAATAATACTGAGAAAGAGATTGTTGTCAGCTGGAGAGTGTTTTATTGTGGTACCTTGCTATGATAGTTTTATAGATATAGTCCAAGAACAAGTGGAAAAAGCAACAGATTCCTTGCAATATATGGAAGGATTAGGGTAAGAAAAATATATCTATTTTCATTTTTCCTCCAGTGCTGAACGTTCCAACATTAAATACAACGGGAAACTATTTTAGAAGCGTATTTTTCATTAACATGAAATTTTCCCTTCAGCACAACCATCTCTGGGGCTGCACTTAAATTTATCACTTAAAATTATAATTCAGAAAGTAGCCTTAGGTGGTGAGGATGCAAACCAGCAATAGTAGGACCGACCACCCAGATGGGGACCAAACAACAATTCATTCCTGACCCCATCACGCTAAGCTGCCAGACATGCAGATTCCAAAATAGTTGCACTTTGTAGCACGTTTTAGGACAAATATTTGGAGGCAAAACAAACTGGATGATTTTGCACACTGTACCTTATTATTGGAATAGACAAGCAGCTCAAACAGGTCTGACTAATGAGCAGGATAGGGAGGTCAAACTAACACTTTCATCAGTCATCCCAAATTGCCAATATTTATTAGTCGTTACATTTCAAAACCTCTCTTCTGGAAAAGAGATGGACCCATATATCCTGGTCTGTATTCTAGATTTAGAAAAATTGCAGTTGTATGGGCTTTGATCCTCTGACCACTCAGCCAGCAGAGCAGGGATGCCAGGGAACTGCCCCAGGGAGGTGAGAGACAACTCTGATCACACCGAGCCATCGCTGAACTGCCCCTGAAGCTCAGCTAGGGAGCCAGAGCTCTGAGCTGGGAACTGGATCCAACTGGCATGAGACAATTAAACACCGTGGTTGTTACACCGTTCGTAGATAATTTTAGTAAAACAAACATGGTTAAGATATCGCTTCAACCCAAACTTGCTCGGTGCCACAAAGGTGTCGGGTGGCCAGCCAAAAATGGTCAATGTTACAGAGTCATAACAAATTGTTCCATTGATGGCCCTTGCACCCTCTTTCATGAATGACCAAAGAATGCAGGAGAATTACTGAACATTAATTAGTTTTGGAAGTCCCAACATAGCCAAAAACTCACGTTTACTAGAATTTCACTATTTCAAATAGAATTCCACCACGAAGAAGCAGGATATCACCCCTAAGTTCACATCAAGTTCAACTTGCAAAGCACCAGGGTACAGTATGTGCTGCTGGATATAACGAAATAAAGAAAATGACTGCAGCTAAACTGAGATTATTGAACCTGAGAGAGTTGCTGGAATCAATGATCTCCAACAGAAAGCCTACCACGGTGGTCTGATCCAGAGGACATTTATTACTGTATAAGGAGCACTAGCCCAAGAGACTAGACAAAACTCAATAAATACATTTTTCATTTATGAGCGTGGTGATAACCTGGACAGTCAACTAAGATCCTTTAACAACAACCAAAAAAAATCACTCATTTCTCTGGCCTTTTGTTAAATCTTTTTGATGCTTCACAGAGGTTTAGGAGAAGCTGTGGTCAGGGATCAGGAGCTCAGATGCAACTGCCTGCAGGTAATAGTCATATAAAAGATAAAAGGGCTATAATACCATATGGCATCCAAGCAATCAGAAAGAACACTGGCAGAGAAGAAAAGTGAGGAAAAAAAGCCTGAGGTACACAATTCAAGTTGTATGTTTCCTTTAAAAAGAGATACAGAATAAATCCAACTTCTTTACAACTAGAAATTACTCCTCCTTTTAAATAACACGCGAAATTATGACAATTAAGGTAACATCTACAGGTCAAAATGAAACAGAAACAGCTTCCAGGTTGTCCTCTCCAGAAAATAAAAAGGATAAGACTTGCAGCTAAGACTTTTAGTAGAATCTGCATAAAAATTTGCATTCTAAATAAATGCTATTATCATGAAACACTATTGGGTTCTTTCCACTCCTGAAATCAAGCCAAGTATTTAAGCGTATAATATGGATTTGTCATAATCATTCTAAAAACCCAATTCTTTGCATTAGGCCTTTCTTAATGAAATGCTGCTGAGATTCTCAGCTTGATCTTCTAATTATTTGGTTATGAGCAGAGTTCATTGTGGTTTAAAGATCAATATTAGTTAAGTTAAAATTCCATCAGATTCTCTGGATAGTCCTTAATTATCGAACGAAGGAACTAAAGGTTGACCAGGACTGCTGCAAGGAGCTGATACTTTCTCATATATTGCTCAGTGATTATTTCAACTCTTTTTATGCATCTGCAGAATAATACACTATGGTAATCCCAAGACAATAAATCATTTGAGGACTTACGGCTGCATTTCTATATAATATCACACATGGTTTGCACAGACTTTACCACTCCTTCTTACCACCTCAGGTTAGCAACCTGTACTGGCAGACAAGCCACTCCAAGCACCTTGTTATGGTGATTCAGACAACTTGCATTTCAAGGTCTTTTAGAAACTCCTGCATCTTTCCAGTTCATGGGCTTCAAGCTGTTACATCCCAGGTGAATGCTCTGGCTAAAATCAGATGGAATTAAACAGGTCAGAGGGCTGGATACCAAAAAAAGTCTTCCATTTATTTGAAAAGTAGCCTAATATTACAATTCTATCTCTTTCTCATCCCCCTTCTTAACTGAGATGAAAATTCTTCCCTAGCTAGCAGAATTAATTATTGGGATAATTTCATTAGCGGTTTAAAACTATGTCTTTCAGTAAACAAGCAGTTAGGCAGGAATATATTACCAGTCATCTTATCAGCTTGTATTTTGTGTGAAATTCAGTTCACTGGGAAAAGTGCCCCATTTGAATTTTGAGCACTTTGCGGGATTTGGAGAAAGTTTGAAGATCAAAACCAACATACAAGTAGCAATGAATTTCTGTGAATTTCTTATTTCACTGTAAGAAATTAAATGCCCTGCTGCATTACTTTGTGTGTATTCTGAGTAAAGAAATCTTCCTAGATTGAGATAAATAATAAACCAAAACCCACAAGGCCCAGACATAGAAGTGTGTTTCCTAACATAATCAGGAACATTAAACATATATATATATATATGTATATACATATATATGTATGGCTTGGTGACAGTTGAAAACTTATAGAACATTGCTTTTTGAATGTCTCTTTATAGCTCTGAGGGGAGCTAGAAATATTATTACAGGTCAAGTAAAATAATAATACATGCACATTTTTGTGCCTACAGAATGGATGTCAAATTGAAAGGCTATTTTTTCCTGATTTACCCATTAATTTCCTTATTAAACAAAAACTGAGGAGGCCTCACACTTCCATAGGAAAAAAAAATTCTAGGTCATGGGATTCCTTCTTCTTACCAGTTTTAAAGTAGTATAAAGGCAAATGAAATTAATAACATTAAATAATACTTTGTGCTGCTTTCCCAAGCAGAAGATTACTTACGTCTGCCATGGAAATGCCAATCAAAGGTAAATGCAAGGGGAAGATGCCGTCTAGGGTAGCTGATAAAGAACAGGTAGAGTCACTTCAATAGTCTGTGTCATTGCAGTCAAGAGAGAATTCTAGAAAATCCTGCTTCTCCAGACAATTTCTCCATAGTTTATCAGGCTAAGTGCCCAGCAAGCAGTCATCTCAACACATTGTGGGAATCTCTGAACCAAATCATGGCTGTGGTATTAACTCTTTGGGGAAAAAAAACCAACCTATTTTGTCTACAAAATAAAGAATCATGTCTGTGGGATTAATTCTTTAGGGAATAAAGGCTACTTTGTCTGCGAAGTGAAGTATTGAGCCATGCTGAAATGTTGCATCAAATACAAGTGGTTTCTGTCGAGTTAAACACTGCAGAAGGCATTTCCAAAGCCTCATAAGGACCACAGATAACCCCTTCCCATTAATGGGCTTTAAGGCATCCAGACCCCACGTTAGCTTTGAAAATTTCGGAGTTGATGAGGGGTATTTGTTCAAATTCCTGTTTCATTTTTGGAGGGTCTCTTCTGCTACAGTTGAGTAAAAACAGATTTTGTGTTCACTTCGGCAGGATTAACTTCCTTCATGAGAGGGGACTAACCAGGATTCATGTCTTCCTATTGTTCTCTGTTCAAACTTTATCAAAAAGCGTAACCCCAGAGTACCGACACCTGATGTATTCAAAACAGGGAGACGTAACTGTGCTGCTCTGACCTCGTCACATCCTGCTGAGAACCACCAGGTTAATCCAGGCTAAGTGAGACTCTGATGTTTAGAGCAGGTCTGGTTTACTGCAGAATATTCATCTCCAAAAGGGATGGGAACAAGTGTCCAGAAGCGTTATTTATAAATGAAGATAAGTGCTGGATGACTTTCCTGCCTTATGCTTATATCTTCTAATTACTTTGGCACAGTGCTTCACTCTTTCATGTTCCAAGTCTGGGTTGTGCTCTAGCAATTCACATCATTCTCCTTCCTATCTCTTAAATTTTCTTTCCCCTCCCTTCAGATACACCATGAACAATCCTAAGTAAAGTGATCTCCAGGGGTTTATATGCTTGATGTTACATAATTTCTGCTCCCAGTTTCCAAACAATTTTTTTTTGGCTGCAAGATATTACGCTGTGATGGGCACACTTTTAATGGGATCTCCCAGATCCCCACATCAATCTCAAAGCACCCCAGAACCAGTGGGAACTACGAATCTCAATGCCTAAATTCTATAATCTGGGGAGAGGGCCGTCTAGAACCACTAAAGTCTTCAAACAACAATGAAAACCAAGTGAGGCAAGACTTAAGATACAGGACTTATCTGGCATGTCTAAGTGTTCTCTTTTACAGCACATTAAGTTAAATGTTCAAACTGCAACTTGGTCTGTGGCTTGCACGTGCTCTTCAAAAGGTTTGTATGTGACACAACCCTCTCAGTCTCTGCATCTGCGAATCTGAGACTTTTAGATGCCTCTTGTCTTTGATCTTAACACGAGCAAACAATTCTTTCAACCTCACTATGTATGTCTCCTGCTTTTTGAGTTAGCTCTGAGTTTCAGTGACCTGGTAAAGTTTCATAGATGCACCTTACGTAAAGAACATTTCTAAATCCCAAATTGAGGTAATGGAATATAATTCCTCACTCAAATTGTCTTAATTACAGACTATCAAAAAATGACAAATCACTCTCTTCAAAAATTAAAACATCAGCAGGTAGCTGGCAGAATAAATTATGTTTCATTACAAATATTTGCACTCCACTGTCAATAACATGATCTAGGAAATAGATCAAAAATGTAATGTAAATCTATTTTGCATCCATTTTTAAACGAATCTTTACTTCTTCTATACACAAATGCATATCTCGTTCTAGCACTAATTTGTAGAAACTAGATCAGTACCAGGAGAATCTTTGATCTGCACAATTATCAATTACATAATTAAAATCAGAAGAGTGGAGATGCTTTGAAGATTTATTAGTAACTTAATTTATTCTCAGTAATTAATTTTCATTGCCTAAGATTGAAAAACATGAAACAACAAAGTGTGCTTGTTGGCTCTGTAGTGCTCTTTGAACTAACAAGACTCCTATGAGTTTCGAGAAGTATATTTTGGGTTATTTAATAATATACTACTTGTGTTCCTAGGAAAATACAGGCAGAGTCTATGAGGGATGGATTTGTGATTTGTAGCAAACATTTATGTCTATATTTGAGATTTTATGAAAAAATAGGTAGGTTCTTGAACATTTTAATTACACTTCCTCCTCAAATTTACTCTGAAAATGCTTTCTACCTGAAGTAAGAACAGGGTGGATGCTATCATTCCAGTCCAGTCTCTTTCTTCACTACAGTCCTTTGCATTGAGGGAAATTAAATATAAAACATTAAGCAACTCAGAACATCTTATGATAACACGCAGTAGCCTACTGATTAAAATGAAATCACGGTACCTCAACCTTTCTTACATGGAATAAAGATTTTTAAACTTGTGCAGCTTATTTATATTTGCCAAAGACACTACACAGTGACACCATACTCCCATGAGCAAAGGTAAATCCTGTGCCACACAATTTTCCTCCAGCTAGGCAAAGTGGTTACTCTCGAATTACTCCTTCTGTGCAGCCGAGTAATGCTAATTAACCAAGTGGTTACTTGGAAACTCAAAGAGCTGAGGAAATCTCTGGACTAGCTGACACAGTGGAATCATCAGAAAAATGAATATACAGGTGGTAAAAAAAATACCTTGTTTACTGAAATAGCTACAAGCCAAAACAAAACACTCAAATACATAAAAGACACTGTGGGCATGAATACTACCAAGAAACACCAGGTTTTGAGGGTAAAGTGTTTTCAAGAAAACATAGTGTGCAAGTCAAAACCATGGAGGTGGATATTGCATCTGCAGACTGTAAACTCTAGAAGGAGGCAAAAAATTTTCAGTTCAGAAATCACGTTCTGGATTTTAGAAGAAACCAACTTATTTGAGGGAGTTTGAGAAGAAAAAGAAGGAAGCGTGCCAGACCATTTCATCAGCAAGGCCCCAGCCTGATACCAACAGACTGAATTTAATCATTTAAATATCATAGAAAACTACCAGAAACAGAGCTTTGCATCATACCAGCCACATAAATCTACCTCCTTAAGGAAGGATTTAAAGAGTTTTGCCATTCAAGATCTGTTTATGAGCCTGAAGGCTCATGTCGAGTATTCTGCTCATTCACCTCATGTATTCAAACAGGGAGATGGCTTTTGTAACTATTACATACAAAGAAAACAAGAAAAAAAGCAACAGTAGTTGAGAGGATGAGCATTCTGCCTCCCAGCCCACGGTCTTTGTGTAGTTTCACTATATGCGTGTAATTTTGATTTTTGTATGAAGGGTGAGTAATTGAAGATGAAATCCCAATACTTACAGCCGCGTACATCTGCAGTGATTTCTTCTAGGAATCAGGCTTTCCAACACCACCTCATACACGTGATATTTTTAGTATTTCCTGGTTTCAGTTAGGAGAGAAATCACAAAAACATAGCTTTTAAAATGTATTTTCCCATGTATTTCTCTTGCCATTGTACGTTAGAAGTAAACCATAGCAGAGAAACAGAGCGCAGCAGTATAATAAGCATCTGGACCATAAACAAGGGTGAGTTACTTCTTCCATTCCAGTGAGTATTCATGTAAATGTAACTTTAATCAGATGTGATCAACATGCTCTTTTTTAATGCTAAATGCAAAAACTCAGCCCAGTGAACTGTTATTGCAAGTGGGAACTAGCACCAGCTCTGTCAGAAGCTCTTTCTAATGCCATGGAGGTGAATAAAGACAGAGTTACAACTTCTTAAAGCTCTCTGATACAAATAACTAAATGGCACAATCTCTGGCACTGACCTGCATTTTGCTAAGTTCACTACATGGTTTTTACCACAATATGGATCTCTTATTGTTCAGAGGAGTCAGACACTATGCCAAGCAAGCAACATCATGAGCTACCCCTCTCCACCGTAATTTGTTTCAACAAAGCCTAAAGTGTCCCCTTTTTATTTTATAATTAACAGCCTGAAAGGATGTGCACGCTGCTGTGTCCTGCCTTGGGAGGAAGCTGGGAAAGACCCTGGCGGCAGCAGCCACTGCCTCAGCCTTTATTCCATGGCTTGCCACTGGCTTGGCCACCAGTGCAGCCTGGGCAAAGAGAAGAGCTTTGTCTCATATTCACGGTGTATTTCCTACGCTGCTTCTGGGCAGCAGCAGAGCCAGCAAGTTCTCAACAAGGGAATTTTCATGATAAATGAAATGTCACTGCTTTAAAGCTAAATAAAATAGTTTTAATTTGGCCAAGGGTTTGCTTGAGAACTCAGTTTTCACACCAAGCTTTCCATTTCAGAACATACCCTGATCACTGAAAAAAAAATGCAGGAAATGCACCTCAAATTTGAACACAGTTACTTTGAATTACTTTCCAAAGATTCAAAATATAAAGCAGGCTTTCCAGTGATTTGTGCCATTCTGATAACTTGGAATAGTCAGGAACTGAGTTCATGGCTGCTTTACATTCCCAAAGTGGCATAAAACAAATGGTTTGTACCAGGGAATTCAACCTTTCTTAAGTATTCTTCTCACTTCTATATATCAAATAACTAATCCACCAGAAAAAAAAAAAAAACAAAACACCAAAAAAATAAAATTCAAACTTTTACTGAAGAAATAAGACAATCAGAAGTAGCAATGTTGTTTCACTACCCATCCACTCACACAGAAGCTCAGCAGAGAGGGAAGAGCTCTGAGACCTGGGAGAGAAAATGGGAGTAACAGTTTCCTGAGGACCTCTAAGCCAGCACACCATTAAATGTACCGTCTAACATTGTTCTATTCCTCCACTCTTGCAGCTACCACATGTGATGGACAAAATCCAAGTTAAACACTCTCACCAGAGCATGCTCCAAGACAGACGACCGGGCCTCGCCAAAACAATGCAGTTCTATTCTCTATTTATTTTTGTAGTTCAAAGACCTGGCAGTAGCCCATTTGATGCCTGCCATAAGGACCAGAGCTCTCCCGATTACTGCCATGAGATTTCCAAGCCCACAGACGGCATGTATTCCAGCCTATGCCAGTCGCCAAGATGGACTATGTACAAACAGCAGCGGGATCCTCTGAAAGAAAGAAAAAAGCCAGCTCCCATTTCCACTTTGAACCCACCCATGATAGGCTGCCAACTTGAGGACCTTGCTTTACTCACAGCAGCCACATGAAAGGGTTTATTCTGTTTATCTTGGTTCATTTAGGAAATCAGTGATAAGTCTGCCATGAAAAAAAGTCCATCTTGTCCTGGAGGCTGGCATACTTTTCCCAAGATACAGTCTTTGATTTCATTTTAAGTGTGGTTATTTAGAGCCATATCACTGAGTGCATGAGTTTTCTCATTCTACCAGATGACTTCTTTTCCCTAATAAGCTAGCTGTGAAAGCTTGAAATCCTTCTCAAGCAGAGTGGCATCTCTGGGGGGAAGTGGCAGGGAAAGGGCAGCAGATCCTCCGAAAGCCACGCCTGCAGTGTGCAGGCTGCATCCTTGATGCGTGCAGCCAGCCAGGAGGCAAGAGGTGCTGGAACAAGAGCTGTGGCCCTCACATGAGAGAGGATGAAGCAAGCAACTAAAGCCTGCGCTAGATTTTCTAAAGAAAACAGGACAAATGCAGCCTTAAATAAAGATATGAGACTGGTGCCCAACTACTGAACGTGAAGATGGAGTGAAAAACAGCAGACATCGAGGCTAATGGGAGATAAAGTGATATCTTTATATATGGAAGTGATATCTTTATAGATGGAAAGGTAGCCCTCTTCTGCATGGGCTAGATGTGAGTTTCTTGGCTGTGGAGTATTGTGGATAACCAGACAGGTTCTCTCATCCCTGTAAACCAGAGCAGTGTATATATAATATAGTTTAACCTTGCTACCATCTATAGATTTCTGGCTGACCCCAGTGGTGTTGGTGCTGTAGCCAGATGCTGCTGCGTTGGTTTTCTGGGCTCACTAGGTACCTCATAGGGCTGAAGGCTCAGTGGACATGGTTCTCTCATCGGACACAGACGGTAGCACTCTGCTGAAACCAACTGAAAGACATTTATGGACATATTGGATTCCTGGAAGCTACATGAAGCCTCAGCATCTGGCAAAGACATAAATGAGAATGGACAGGAAAACTCTTCTCGTATTTGCAGAAAGGTGCATAATTTTCAAATTTTGAGGGATCATTATCTTCAGCAAGACCATTTCTCCTGTTAAGATGTAGGTTATATTACTACATTTACTTCTGGCTTCTCAGCCCTTGGCACCCATAACTCAATTTCCCCATTTAAAAAATTGCTGAGGTCTCTGTGCTGATATCTCAGCAAACACAATATTTCATTCCTAACTGTACTCTGTTAAGCCTGGGTTTGTTCATGTTCACAAGCAATAGGTTTGAAATACAGCCTTGCAGAATAATCAGTAATAAACACACAAAAGTGACAGGCAATAATTTCATAGTTTTCATGTGAGATAACATACGATATTTTGCAAAACTTTGCTGCATTGTGTGATTGTGCCAATTTACCTCTCACAGTAAAATAGAGTTATTCGTGTTGCGAGATATTAGGAGATGCTACTATAAATCTTGCAGTATCTTGCAAATGGTGCAATTACTCTTTGCAAGTGCCCAGATGGGGATTATATCTCATTATATCAAGTGCTATGCAAAAAACATGTCTGGCTGTAATTAATGGGGTTGGAAACTTCAAGAGGAACAGATCTACTGATGAAAAAAACACAAACGCTCAGAGTTTCGGCTTGAATAACAATTCAAGTGACTGGATGTTTATGTCAACCTTGTCCAAAGTACGTAATCACCCTGAGAATGAAGAACTGGACTGAATCTCAGGAGTGACCTTCCTTGTGAGCTTTCCACTGCATCCTTTATCTGGGTGTCTGTGCTTTAGAAGTATGTCCAAAATTTTTCCTTTCTGATGCTACAGTAGCATTTAGATTTCCGATCTTTTTTTTTTAGAAACAGAAATAACAGACCCCTGAAGAAAAAAAAAAAAAAAACAACAAAAACAGCTTTGTAAAGCATTAAGGTTACAAAAAGGCTCATTTTTTCAGAAGCTAAAATGAGTTCCTATTTCATGTGAGAACTGATTCACTCCAGCACCTAGACTGTGGTTTGCTCACATAGGTGTAACACAGGGTTGCCAAATTCCCAATTACAAGCCCTGGCCAAATTTTCTAGCACAAAAAAAAAATCCCCATTCCTCCTGCCTGGAACCTTAAAACGTGTTTCTGAATTCTCAGCTCCCTTCACGTAACATCTGTAAATAGACAACATCCCTGGACTGTCCTGCTGAAGAAATGCTCGTGGCCAATCCACACTCTTTGCAGGATATCAGTTTCATTTGTCCCAAAAACCAGATTTCCCCAAAGAAACATCTTTGGATGATCTCACGTGCAGTTCAGAGACAGTCAGTTTGGGGTTTTCCCTAAAGTTTTCTGTAACATTATTAGCTGAACAGGCTCCACTGAGTATGTATTCAGATAGACTTCTATTAAAATTGGCTTTTAATATTAGCCACAAATAGATCTTCATAGTTTTGCACATTTTTTCCCTTAGCACCAATGTAGTTAAAGAAAACTGCATCTGAATAGAGTTATTCTAAATAAAGTTATTCTCACAGTCTAATAAATATTCTGATTAAGCACACCAAGTGTGGATCCATCTCTAAAATATTTTTAAATGCTTTAAAATGTGAGTTTTCAGTTTTCTCTAAAAATAACATATTACATCGATTTCAAAGCAAGCATGGGACAAGTCAGATCAGATTTTTAAGGTGAAAAGTGAAAAGAGCTGAAATTTTTCATTCAAGAAAAATGACCTTTCTGAAACAAAAGCTTCGAATTTACAGTTCTACAAAGCAAAACTGAAAATAATTCCTTTTCCTTGCTATCATAAAAGAAGTCAAAAAGCAGGGATGCGTGAATTTCACTCACCTACATCTAATTTCACATTAACAGTGCCATTTGTCAGTCAGAAGCAATGCAAGGACTGCACACTTATTAACTGAGTTCTTTTTACTGAACTCTTGCAACTCTTATTACTGTGCAAGCCATGAAACACGAAAGTTCGCATTCATTTTGGTCTCAGTTTGCAGAACAAACAACCAGGAAAACCAGCTCTCCTACTTGCCTCTAACTCCAGCTCCCAAAATCTGCCTTAAAAATGTTCAATGACCCCAACCCTGCAAAACCACAGTGCAAATGGACGCTGCTTTTTAAACAGACTGTCATAAACACATGATGAACAAGGGGAGCTGTAATGGCCATTTTCAGATGGATGGCCCCAGTTTCACAGAAAACTGATTTTTTCAAGGAAGGCTTTCAGATCACCCTATCTCGTATGCAGCTACATCAATTTACCTCAGCTTCCTCTACAACAACCACAGAAAAACCCAATAAGTGATGTCCAGCATCATCCCTGGGCTTTCTGTTGGATGGACAGAAATTTTCCTGCCAGCTCCACGGACTAGCAGCTCTCACTTAGCAAGGACTTGGCTGACTGTGGGAAACTCCAACCCATACATTTATTCTCCTGGCTTACTAACTCGCTCTTCTGACTTCTCCTTCCAGTTTCTTCCATCCAGTTTGTGCAAAATCAGCTCTTTCAGCGCTTAGGATGTGAACCTTGGGTTTTCTTCTTGCTAGAATCCCTTCTTCTGTAGTCCCACTCGTGTTATTTTGTACTTGTTATATCTGTCTGACGCTGTGCTGTGACTAGAGAACTGGTATGCTTGCAGTAATTGGCAATGAAAGTTGCCCTTGAAGGACCACTGCTGTTTCATGTTTGGAAATACCAACCCTGACAAGACATGCCAACACTTAATTTGTACTTGAACCATTTAGTAGGTGAATTGGCTTTGATCACTGTAACAGTTAAAAGGACCCAAAAAACCAACCTAACAAAAATAATATACAATGGGAACAAATATGCTGGAATATCTCTGCATTCTCGAACTCTCTCTTGGTCTTTTTTTCTGATCTGTGCAGCTCTGAACAGCATAAGAGGCTATTTTTATGTAGCCTGTTCAGGAGAATCTCCCTGCAGCTGGGAGAATATGACAGTGTGTACTCATCACAAAATACGCAATCCTGAAAGGCTGCTCTGAATTTTTTATGGGTAGGGAGTTAACAAGGCAGAGCTCTGCCTACGGATTAACTAAGAAAGTGTTACCTGGATCTAATGATATGCTCTTGCTTTCAGTAAAACAGGATAATGCAAACCAGAATAAAACTCTGGCTGTGTATCCACAAAATATAATTTTTTCCACCAGAAACTAGAATAGTTTAACGTGTTGATTTTTGCATCCTGCTACGGTCCTTTAATAAAATCAGCCTGGAGTTTGGAGGGTTCAGCTATTGTATTTAAAATGCATTATTGTCCAGATTGCAAACTTGACCATTTCTCCTTCTCTTCTGCCCATAACAATATTCCAACAGAAAGGAAAGAACCAAACTGTGCTTGTTAACATACTTACACGATTTTCATCCTAATAAATTCATGGGTTTATGTGTTCTGCTAATTTTTCTAACAAAGCCAGAAGAATTTTTTTCTAGCGGTTAACTGAGGGTTCTAATCCAACAAAACATGTAAATACATACTGAATTTTAAGCACCCAAGTTGATGCCTTGACACCAACTGAAATACCATAGAGCAGAACTAGTTAGAAATAGTAATCATAGAATAAAGAATGGTTTGGGTTGGAAGGGACTTTTAAAGGCCCACTAGTCCAGCCCCCTGCCATAAGCAGGGACATCTTCACCTACATCAGGTTGCTTAGAGTCCTGTCCAACCTGACCTTGAATATTTTTAGGGATGGGGCATCTACTGCCTGCCAGAAAAAATCCTAAAACCCACCAAAACCCAAAAACACCTTTCCTCCGCAGGAAAAAAAAACCCAAAACTAAATTCTAAGAAATTAATCCCAAATCTGTACTCCCAGAAATGTCAAAAATATTTATTTTTTCATTGAAATGAGAAACAAACAGAAAGTTCTGGCCTTCTGAATGTGTGCCAGGAAAGCTCCTGTCATCTGCCAGAAAGTGAACTTACAGCAGGAGAAAAGGTGGCTTCAATAAGCCCAAGAAGGGAGCAATAAAAGCAACAAAATTATTATAAACAGCCTGGTAGGTAGTAATTGTAGCCATAAAACCGTTGCTATTTACTCACTTGTTTTTTTATAGCTGTCATGGAAAAAGAAATGGGAAAATGTTGATGAGATGGTTTTGAGAAGCTTTACTCGTTGGAGAAGCTCACGATGTTCAAAAGAGCTGTTAAGAAAGAAACACAAAAAGGTTCAGGAAATATGATAAATGGGACATCTCCACATCTCCTCTGGTTTTTGAGGACACCTGATAAAGACAATTTTATGCACAGGGAGTGGGGAAAGGTCAGTGTAATTTTTTCAGAGTGATGAATTTAGACATACTTCTTGAATGAATAAAAACATCAGCAACTACGGGAGAGTTACATGACTGAACTCAATATCTGTATTAACACTTTAGATGTGTCATTGCTAATGCTTGATAAACACTTTGCTGCAAATATTCTCACTGGGGTGGGGTAGAAAGGGTATCTTAACATTTATGATGGAAAGGTAGCCATAAATTGTGTTTGATCCTGAGTTACAGAAACTATAAAAATGAAGATAAAATTTATAAATGCAAGTTTTGAAATCTAAACAAGTGCCCGAGGACCTCAAGGTTTCTGCTTGGTGTATTGCCTTTACTTGACATAACTGAGATACTGACTTAGAAGGAAAAAACATAGTTTGTTGTTTCAGAAGGCCATTTTAAAGAGCTGCTATGGTTTGTGCCCAGATGTGCTGGGAAAAAGAAGGATTAACATTTTCCAAAGGAAGTTAAAGTAATATGTGCAAATAGCATACGTTTGTAATGCATTTGGTTGAAAAAATATTTGAAGCTTCAAGGTTTAAAAAAAAAGTTAAAGGCAAAATATATACTTGACTATCTGATTTGATAGAAGTAATCCTTTCATTCTTCTTGTTTTAATGTCACTTTGGAATGCAATGCCACACTGGAAGAAGTAGCCATAACTGCTGTATCCATTGCCAGGAGCTTTCTGTGATGTAGGAGAAGATCGACTTGGGCTTGAGTGCTTTGCCAGTGTGAGTAAAGATGAAGAACAAGGAACATGGTGCTTTCAAAGTCTATGCTCGGGACTCCTTTTAAGCATTTTTCTTATATTTTTGCTCATCGCCAGCTAGACAGCGACAGGAGAAACTATTCCTAATTAGTTCAACTATGAATTAGTCAAGAAACAAAACCCAGCTTCGTTCAGCTGTGACGTTAATATCCAATAACTGGGTCACATTATCCACAATTACTATAGAGACTATAGAGTTCCTTGTGGAAAACAACTTCCTATGGCATCACAGGACATGAATAAAATCTGGGATGCATCTAGTTCAATAATGGACTCAGCCAAGCAGAAAATTAACCAACACATGGTCTAACCACTAATCCCACCGCTCTGAAATTCCTGCAGGATGTTAGGTATCTGTTTCAATCAAACCAGTAGCGAGAAAAAAATCCAGAGTTGTCTCACCGAATGTTCGCAGGAAAGGGAATTTTGTTCAGAAGTGAAAGACTGGGTGCTTTCACCTACTGATCAGTACTTGGTGCAGCAGGTAGGCAGGAAGGACACTGGGGACACTTGGCTCTAATGATCTTTCAGGTAAGAGTGGATTTGCTTCGTGTGCCTCATGCCCGTTTGCTGGGCGCCTCCTCCAAAATAGTTCCTCAGCCTGGGACAGGGAGTCTTGGCAATTAGCGGAGGAGCTCTCACTGGCAAGGAATTCTACATGTGGGCTAAGCAAATTTAAGAAAATCCAGATCACAGAATTCCCTGTTATTTTAAATGTCTTCCAGCTGTTTTCTGTCAGTCACAGTACTTCTGTATGTTTGAAAGTACCATGTTGCTGAGGACATCTGCTAATGCAAAATATTGTCAGATGATGAACAGCAAGAAACTATCAGAAAGGATATATATTCTTACCTCCTAAGGAAAACTCGACACCAAGGCTATGCCTAATCTGTCTAATCTGCACACAAAGGGTATTGAGGTTCCGATCTCACAAATTTCCAACATGCTCCAGGCCTACTCTACAGCTTTCAAGAGTGTTCTGCTTTGCATGGAGAAGTATGAAGAAAGCTAACATTGCTTTGTTCTCCTCTGTGGTCATGAGGGGACAAGATGGTGACAAAGCAAAGGACATGGGGCAATGTCTTTAAACTGAAAAGGGGTAGGTTTAGATTGGATATTAGGGAGAAATTCTTTATTGTGAGGGTGATGAGGCCCCGGCAGAGGTTACCCAGAGAAGCTGTGGATGCCCCATCCCTGGAAGTGTTCAGGATCAGGTTGGATGGGGCTCTGAGCAACCCGGTCTAGTGGAAGGTGTCCCTGCCCATGGCAGAGGCTTGGAACATGGTTTTCATGAAGATTGTCTTCAAGGCCCTTTCCAACACAAACTATTCTATCATTCTGTGATAAGGACCCAGTCTCACAGTTCAGATATAGCTAAGGATAACCGTAAGGCCCCCTAAAACTCACTTGATGAGGCTTTTAAAAAGGCTTATGGTTGTTCATGTACTCTGAGTTTGATATACAGGAGAAATATTGACAAGATACTCCCAAGAGGTCAAAACAAACAAAAAAAAGACTTTACTGGCAACTGTAGAAAATCAGAGCTTTATCAAAAGGTTTAGTGCAACATTCAATCAACATGAAACACTTCCGAAAGCATTAATTTAGCACATTCAACTCAACAAAGTCTAAGCCTGTTCGATTTTAAGTTACTCAAAAATTCAGAGAAAAGGACATTAGGGGAAGAAAAAAGAGATGAGAGAAAGACAGAAGCACACATACAGCTACCAGCTCCTCATTTCCAGCAGTGTTCAGATGACAGAAATGAAGATATGGGCAGGTACAGGCTAATCTAAGAAGCTGACGCAGGAATCTCAGGAGCATATCAGGTACCACACCCTTAAGTTCCAGCTAAGTATATAGTAATAAACAATAAAAGAGACACAGATTATTTTTTCAGTTTATCAGTATTGTATCAATTTTTCTCACATGAAGAGAAGCAAACAAAATAAGAAAAATATCCAAAGCCAGCCATCAGTAAGGGATCAGTAAGTGCAGACAACATAGCACACTCAGCTTTCACTGATTTATGCAATATATAAGGCACCGACTTTTCCCTCAGTGTGAATGACTTGCTTCTTTACACTAAATTAAGGTGCTAATAGGCTTTGAGAAATACTTCTTTCCTTTTTAAGTATGTTATCCCAACCTTTAAAAAGAATTGTAATGAACAAAAACAAAGAAGAAAAGGCATAACTGAAATTTTTCATCTTTAACCGATTTATTTAATTCTTTTCAAAGCCTAGACCAGCCATGTTAAAGTGCCCTACTATGATATATGTGATCTGACATTGGCATGCCTGCTCAGTATTTCTGGGGGATTATGTGGTTATACACCAGACAAATGTCAAGGTCCTTAAATTTTCACTGAGGTACATTCCCTGTGGTTTCATTGCAGAGGTCAAGATTTCAGTTCTTGGGGGCAATTGTATTTTTAAGGTGGGATTATATATTTATAAGGTTTTCCATTGTGGGTTACTCTTTCTTGTAATAAGAATTGTTAATAGCTCTGCTAATGTATAATTTATTAAAAATAGGAGTTTTTTTCCTCGGTCATCTTTGAAAATGTATTCTGTTTTGTAGCTATATCTTCTCTTCTTAAAGTGACTGCAAGTAAGCATGATATGCATCAAGAGCCTTTAAGAAAACAAGTTTTCAAAACTGCTTCTCTCATGCTAAAACAGAGTTTGAGAGAGGTGTAATGTTCAATTTGCATGGTAAAAATGCAGAAGGCAATTGGAAGGTGGTCACTGCCAGGAACATTTGGTGTCAATTACAGCAGGGCTGAAGAAAAAAAAAAAAAATATATAATATGAGAGAGGCGATTCTTGGGTTTTTCAGAAGTGAGAATTTCCTGCATTTTCTGTTCCATCAAAAGGCAGTTTGTCCCAGCAAAAATGCCAAGATGTCTTTACCTAAGTAATTGCCCCACTTGCATTCTCAGCAGACCAGAAAGTTGTACTATTTTCATGAGTAATAATGAAAATACTAGAAAGTGATTATTAAACGCAGACATCTGAGGGACAGAAATTGTAAAAACGGAGGACAATTTTCCACTTATTTAAATGGCTCCCAGTATTATTCCTGGAACTGTCCCATGACTGCTGCTATTGGTGGCCACATACCTCAGAGACCAGGTCTGTCCCTATGCCATGAGTAACTTACCCCACGGGTAGTCCCACTGATTTCATTCCCTGCCCTTCCAACGGGGCAGAATCAGGCTCTTTTGATCTAACGGAAAAGTTCTCACCGTGGATGTGTAGAGGTGCTGCACTTTTCCAAAAAGCCCTTTTTAAGAAAATAATAAAATTCCATCCACCCTCATTTTCAGTTCATGAAGAAAACCAGTGCTTTCTGGGCTGAAAAAATGACCCCCAATGAATAATAATGTCCTTGCTTGTGGCTTCAGAACTTAACACTCATAGGTTTTCCCCATTTTCATCTCAGGGTGCAATTCCTTTCCCCATAAACTAAAGCTCCAGCCCACATCAGTTTTATAACATACCTTTAAAATGTCATTTTAGTCCAGAAATGTGCAAAATTCATTTTAAGTGTGTTCTACCTATCGTAAAAAACACATATAGACCTCCACAGACAATGTGCAGAAATTGTGTCATGTTGGGGAAGAAAACTGTGGCTGTTCACAGACTGGTAATGAATCAGCAGCGAGTTGATCAAGCTACTCTCGGTTCCTCCCAAGAAATCCTTGATTTTTCCTTTCATTCTTCGTGTCCCTTGCACATGGATGCTCCACTGCTGTGCCCACAGCCAAAACAACCACACCTGACCTCTGAGCATGCTGGGTCACCTGTCGTGATGAAGTTCTAGGGCCTGGCATGAAGCAAACCCTAAGTCGACAACTTGTTGGAAAAAAAAAACAACAACAAAAAAAAACTACACCGAAAAACAAAACAAACAAACAAAAAGAAACAAACAAACAAAAAAAACCCCACAAAAACAAGCAAACGAAAGGTAGATTTTTGAGCTGGCACGGTCTCTTGGGTAAGTTTTGCAATCTTGTATCTCACCGGAGGTATAAAAGGAGGCCCAGCACATGACCTCATTTCCACCACGTTTGGAACGATTCCACTGGAGTCACTAAAATCCCTTCCATGCCTCGAGAAGAAAAGGCTGCAATTACTTCAAAACCTGTTAGCCACCAGAAAGGGTGGCAGGAATTCTCCTGATTTAGGGGCACATTTGGCTACAACATGCAAACCCATGCCGTACACCTTAGATTTCTACGTCCTTGAGCAGGGCACCAGCTTTTGGAGTTGCTGTAGATCCCTCTTTCACCCCACTGAAACTCAGACAGTTTAATTTTTAGATGCCTCGTGGGCAGATTGCAAGGTACAAGGTCGCTGAAGTTTTTAGCCCTTGGTTGTAGGCATAAGGTAATCAATATTGATGAAAAACTTTATTACGAATGAAAATCTGCTGAAAGTAACTCACATTTTTTCCTTCCCTCTCAGACAGTGTTTTGAGTCCCATAGCAATGAGGGTAGTTCACATTTATAAGTGCACTGTAACAAAAATTACTTCAAAGTTTTCCTTAGAGGAAAAGAGTATTTTCTGTAAATCTGAGTTAGTCCTGATTATCAGGCTTTCCACTACTTTCAAAACTAATTGCTGCATTTATTTGAGAGGATAGCTGCCAGGTTCCATTCTCTCACAGTAATATTAGTATTAAAATTATAACAATATCCTAGTCTGATGTCTACTGTCACAAACCAAGCACAACCAGTGCAATTCATCATACAGTCATCTCAAAATAAAGGCCACCATTTATTCACACTTCTTTATTTATGTGAGTTTCGAGAAAAACTTCACATATTTCTCTGTGCCAGACACATTTCTTGGTCTAATTAACATCCTTTAATTTTTTTTTCTTTTCTAGTCAACATTTTATCAGAAAATGTGTGACAAAAAACTTATTTTTTACTTTCATGTCTTCATTAAATGAAAGGTGTGAATTCCATTTATAGAGATGAATATTCAAGTTTAAGGGAACCGACATGGCAATTTCTCTGGTTACCCGCCGCCAAGATTGTTTCTAATTTTACTTTGGTGAAACCTGGGAAATATGTTGTTAGCACTTCTCTGTCTCCTTCTCCTAGCATTATCGGGGAAGAATTGGCATGGTCTCATTTTATTTATTTCATTCAAAGACCTCCTCACCTTCCCTTGCCTTATTTTTTTCCACTTCTTTCTCCTCCCACCCACCCCCAGCCATAAAGCTTTTTGCAAACTATGGTAAGCTTCACAGCTCTGTTGGTTTAGAAAAAACGCTCATAAAATAAAGGTTTGTTTTTTTTTTTTTAAAGCAGAACACATGCAGGGTGCTTAAGAGAGATGTGAAAACTCTCTCGTTTGACTACCATCATTTGAGGGCAATTTTTGGCAAGCTATGAAATTCATAAAGAACATAAGGAACAAATTAGCAGGTCATCAACTTCTTTGCAGACACAGAACATAAGGAGAAAATTAATGAGGAATAGTCAGGTTAGGCGAATCAATGGAAAA
>VZTF01003413.1:0-63594 GCA_013397755.1 Cnemophilus loriae | reverse complement strand
AGGAGAAAAAAGGGACACTGTTTGTTTGATCCTCGTGAAACTATTAAGTAGATTTCTTTTTCTTTTAATCTTACTTTTTTTTCCCTACATCACATTGCTGAATGCTTGCCTTGGGTCTCGCAAAGCCTGTTCCCAGAGCTGAATATTTACAGTTCCAAATAAAGTGCTGTGTCACAGCCTCACAGTCGGGTTTGATACACCGCAAGCAGTCACCCAAGGCATGTCACCCAGTGTTAGAGGAAACACTGAGAAATAACAGTCTAAGTACAGAATGCTGTGTGGAAAAAAAAAAATAATCTGAAACTTTTACCTTGCAAATATTCTACTATATATAAACTAAGTATGTTACAAGAATTGTTATATCAGATTACCTAGATTACTTAGAAATGTGGAAGGGTCGTCCTTTGTTTGAGTAGAAAGCAATTTTTCCTCTTTTCAGCTATCTTCCTGCTGCCAGATCTACTGCTGCTGCTCCAGAAACAAAGTGACTACATCAACAAAACAACAAGGGAAGATTTCTTTTTCTTAATAAGCTAAATGAGTAGAAAGTAACCCATCTACAGTGTTCTCATGCCACAGCTGGCAGTTAGAAACAATTACACAGGAATATAGCACCTTGCTGATACAATTTAAACATTCAGAAATTCACCATATGCTTGTCATATGCCAAAGGTCACAGACAGCAAATGGCAAAACATAAGAGAGTTTTCTAAATGTTATAAATTATCATCTTGCAGCTAAAAAGTCACCGAACCCAACACGTAATAGATTTTAACATTGGAATGACCTGAAGTACGATTATCTTCTAGTCTGATCTTCTGCAGTAAGTATTTGGACTGCTTGTAACTGATAAAAGACGAATCACCCAGTTTTCCATATATCATCCACCCTCGGATAAACCAGCGTCCCCTGGAAGAACAGTACGGAGATTACCCCCGACAACGTGCGAGTTAAAGCAGAGAGCATCTGGCTCCAGGCAGTAGGCAAGAGCTATGGTGGATTCCCCTCCCTCTCAGCCTTCTCCACAGGACTCTCTCCTCCATCCTCCACCCCACTCCCACACATCTTCCCTTCCCCCTCCGCTCCCATCACTCACAGGTCCATAAATCAGCTCAGCACAGAGAGTCCTGATGGCTGCTGGAGGCACAAGGAAGCCAGGAGCACAGGAAGAGGGAGGAGGGTCCAGGAGAACGTGAGAGGAGGCAGCAAAAAACATCTACTGGGACAGCAAGACCCAAAGGAAAGGGAAAAGGCTTTTCCTTATAGGGCAACGCATGACATGAAGGAAAAATCACACTAACTTTTATTTCTATGGCTCGACAGCTCACTCTCCTTGATGAGGTCAGGTTGGCATACGAAAGGAAACTCTGGAATTAAAAAAAAATTCCTTGGTGTTGTGCAGCAGAGTAATTCCCAAGTATGTTCAGTACATAGGCAAGTGTGACCAAGTAAATTTATAAAAGTAAATGTCTATAAATGTTGGAATTTCATGTAAAACGAAAGTTCACATTTCCATAACAAAGTAAATCCAAAAATGAGCCCTGATTTACCGTGCATTTCTGTGTAAAACCTTAGCTGTAAAACCTTGAACCCAACCTTAGCTCATTTTTTTCACAGCAATTTTAGGTTTTCCCCCCCTAATTTTATCTTTTCCATACACACAGATTGTTCGCTTTATTAATTAAAAAATGAATGAGAATTTTCTTACACTTTAAAATAGACCTGAAATTGCCAAGCAGGTCATAGACAGATGAAGACAGAGACCTCAATAGCATCATATCATAAACTTTGTTTCCTTAAGCCCTCAGTTTATGCCCAGTGCAAAAATACAGACTTTCTGTTTTCTCTTTTTTTCTTTTAAGTTTTAGATTATCTTTAATCTTTAGTTTAATCTTTTAGAGCTCATATCAGCCTTCCAGTGAGAAAAAAACAAAACAAACAAAACAAACCCAAAACATTCTGGCATGTACTTTGGTCTTTATGCTGATTTAGCTCATCCTTATTCAATACAGCACTGAAGTCTATTCCTGAATTTATACTGCAGCTGTAGGATATGGCTCCATATATTCTTAAACTTTAGAGCTCGTGAAATGAGTCTGTGAGCACTAGAATATTTTTTAACATATTTTTCTGCAAAAAAATTCTATTTATCAAATTTGAAAATCACACAGGCCTTTAATTTTAAGTTATTTTAGCAATTTTTAAAGGGAATCTTCTAAACTTAAATGAACACACTTATTTTCCCACATCTTACTTTTCAGTAAGAGCATAGAAGTAAGAATAAAAACATATGACAAAAGGAAATATCCCATTTTTCCCCCCCAAAATTTCTAAAAATTTTTAGGAATTTTGGGCAACTATATCTTTGTGTTCCAGTAGATTTCTTAAACAATATTTTTATCCTTAAAATTCAAATTGGAAGTGAGCTAATATCTAAAATAACCTTCCAGAATTCTCAAGAAATGATTTTCGAAAGAGATTGCTCATCTGCTGTTCAATTGCCCCTAATTATAGCCTAGAGTAAGAGATAACAATTTCTTGCTCTTTCCACTCTTTTTATGGGAAGATGGACTGAATTATTTACAGTTACGCTCAGCAAAATAATCAAGTCATTAAAGCAAAATTGGGCCACCTGCAGATAAACACTGAGATCAACAACAAACCAAAACTGCTTTGGTTGCCATCTAGCACTGAAAATGTCTAAACTCTCCACTCACAGCCACATTTGACCAGAAAGCACTAAAAAAAAAAAGCCTGATATCTGCTCAAGCTCTGTGGGTTGACCTTTATCCACAAGGCACTCAAAAAGATATTTTTCATAGTATAAACACAAGATACAAGCGTCCACAAGGAAAAATTCTTGCTGATGCTGCCACACCAGAGGTGTAATGCCAGGGCCTGGGGAGGTGGCTGTTTCACAGTTTCAGAGCAATTGGAAGCTCAGGATGGAAGGGACGGAGTGAAAGGATGAAGGAGAAGGATGCAAAGGTCTGTCTCTGACTACTCTTGTTGATGGTTTTTTACCCTGCTGTGGCAAATCACTGAGAAAAGGAAAGAATACAGCTGGGATGGGGAATATCAGCTCAAAGATTATTTTTACACCTTGTCTAAAACCAGCTGGATGCTAAACCCAGAAAAAGGCTTCAGTAGAACAGGGGCATAACCTTCCCATCCCAAACTGGATGCCACAACCACCAAGGTACAGAGCTATGATCCCCATTGGATGCACTTGCACACGGATGCATTAACTGCTCTGCTCAAGCGAAAAACAAGGGCATCAACAGGGATCCCACCCTTTAAAATTTAAATCAATTCCTAAAAGCACATTTGACAGAGTTCTAACTTCTGGCAGAGTTCTAGGTGTCTGAGCCTGAAAGGAAAGGTTCAGGGTCTTTATAGGTGAACGGAAATATCTTCACATGATCCAGAGAAGAAACCACGGGGATCCTTGTCCAATTCTGCAGCATCTCACCTTGGAGGCGGAGTGACACAGCCCTCAGATCTTGGTGCTGTCTCTAGAGCTCACTCTCAGGTGCCCTGCTCTCCTTGCAATGACACCCCGCACACTAAGCACCTCTTCACAGAGCTGCAGGCTCCTTTGGCACAGACAGCTTGGAATTACTGCACTGGGGCACCCAGCCAGTTGCTTTGCCTGGAGAATATCTTCAGTGGGGCTTATGAATCCCCAGCCACCTTTGCTTTCTCTTCAGATGCTAACCCTGTTATTCATCTGGGAGAGAAATAAATAAGGTACTCTCTGCCATCCAGTAAGATCCAAGCTACTTTTCAAAAGAGCAAACATTTCTTCCAAAGAAACCTCATGTCAGAGCTCCCCAGAATGTGTCAGAACTACATTTCACATCACTGGCAAAATGTTTCTTATTTACTGTACTACATGTGCTTTTACACAGTGCTGCCCACGAGGACCAGCTCTCTTACACATCCTCTGGGATATCTCCTTACATGTGGCTTTCTGATTTTTTTTTTCTATTTATTTATGGTTTAGTGATTAAACTTCTTTCTGCTTGATGTGGTTGCATTAATTTAACCTAATTATGATTTTAACATAACAAGCAGCAGCTATCCAGACTCTTCAGCTGATTCTTTATCTATTTTCTTCTAAAGATCAGTGTTATAGTTTTCTACTCTAAGTAATCTCCCTTCTTTTGGTTTTACCCCTCAAAAGTAAATTAAAATAAAGTAATTCAACATTTCCTGGTGGATTTCTAGAAAATGGGCATCTTTTCATCATCCAAAATGAAAAGGCAAAAAAAACCACCTTGTTACTTTAGTTATATTGCGAGTATCTTACCACCACCCACCCTCATTGGTGGAGTTTTTATTGCTCCTTTTTTCTACAAATTAGAGTGAGTGCTTTAGCAGCACAACCAACTTTGTGTGTTATGGAGAGTGGCCTGGAATACTGCCAATTTGATACTTCACTACAAAAGCAAAAAGACTTGTACAAATACTTGCCCCTCATGAAGTCTGAAAATTAAACCCACAACTGCCTTTTAATACTAAATCCTATTTATTTCTCAATATAACTTGTTTAAGCCGAATACAGGACACATTTTGGCACTGTTTTTCTCTTTTGTTTCTTTTCATCACATATGCAAGAAGCAATCATCCAAAGCTATGAAATGGTCAAAGACGGATTACTGACGCTTTTAAACAGTGGCTTTTAATACAGAGACAAATCAAACCTCCTTGTAAAACACTACCTTCCGTGAAGAATTGCATGGGAGATACTCCGGCAGCCAATAAACTACAATGAACTTAAAATCTACTGGAAATCTACCGCATCTCTCCCTTTTCAATCTTATTTTTTGTAATCTCTATCACTGTCACATCCAGCTCTATGTGTACTCTGCCATGGATTAGCTCTGTCTGCTCCTCACATCACGGAATCATGAGGCATTTTTCAGGCTAGGAATGTGGTTATAGGTAATTTGTTCTTTTTTGTACGTGTACCTACATTTTTTCCCTCGTGATAAAAACAGTAAAAGGATAGATCAGATCTGTCATGGAGTTTTCCAAAGAAAACATGCTATTGCCTTAACTGTGCCCAGTGAGGAGGGTTGCTGTCCCACAAAGATCTTGCTAATTGACTCCCTTTTAGGCTGCCAATTACAGCATGGCTATTTCCTGAAGATAATTGATCAGAGCACAAAATCTTCATTAAGCACTGTAAGAGTTCTCCAGATTTGCATGGGAAAAGTCTGCCAGCTGCAAGGCTCAGGTAATTGCACCATTATGTCCCCAAAGTGGACAAAACAGAGCTTTATTTTTCAGTTAAATCTACACTAGCCTTTTAAAGGAAAAGACTGTATTCAGAGCCACACACATGCAGCACCCTCTCTGTAGTGCTCTCTCCAGCAGGTCACCAAAGCACAGAAACTGGAGTAGAGACTTGTACTAGAAATAATACTGTACGAGTCCTTTTGTGGAAGCAAAAATGCGTAAATAAAACCTCAGATTATCTTTCCCACTAGCCCAAACTCATTATGTTGCAAACTATTTTCATCCTCACCATTATGAAGAAAATAATTTCTTACAAAAATGCAGAATTACGGGTATTGCACGAAGATCCCTCAGTATATTAGGTTTGCTTGTTTTTTAAAGTTGAGGATGTTTTTTCCCCATCTTGCACATATTCTAGCAATCATCGTATGTTCAAAGATAATGCTTCAAACTTTTACTTGGTTGCCACTCTTCTAAATCACTATTTGTATTTATTTTTGAAAGCTGCTTACAAGTTTTCAATCCTCAGAAATCCTTTTGACAACAACAATGTGATGGAGGCGACAGTAAAAGATCTCTGCCTTCCACAAAGCAATTAATTACTCAGCTTGGAGGAGGATTTTCTTATTCTATTTAAGAAGAAAGAAAACAGAAACCAAAAAGATGAGTATACCATTGCCCAGTGGACTAGTGTTGTTTACATAGCTGAATAAAATTCAAATCCATAATGTATCAGTATTTCTTTTTCTTTTACCCTGAGGTAACTCAGTTCCACTGAGGCTGAGAGAATCATCCTTGATGTGCAGCACTGTCACAACACGGCTGCTCTAACCCTGCATTATGCACAAGATTTATTAGCAATACAATTTTTCCCTTGTTCTCTTCAAACACTTCACAGTCATTAATTCTGTTTTCTAATCAAATAACGCTCTGCGAGGAAGTCTGAAAGTGCCAGGGGTCAGATTTTCAGCTGGTATGAATGAAAGCAGATCTGCTGAAGCATCGGGGAGCCATGTCCACATACACATCTGAAGCTGTGCCTTCTTTGTGGCTCCTCTCTCCCCAACACGTTCTCCATCACTTAAATTGTGAAAGCATTTCAAGTCTCATAAAAAGATATCATTCTTTTACTTGGCGCATTTAAATTTTACTCCAGATTTAGCTCAATAATTGCCTTGAGACAACCTTGCCAGACAGACATTTTGGCGGGTATTACAGAAGACATTAGTTATCAGAAATCTGGGTGGCTGTTTCCTAAACTAGATGTTTATTATCTGTGAGCAGTTGATTCTGCATCATTAATTCATGCCCTCATGGTTTCTTGCATTTGTTGCTGTGGTCTTTCTTAACTCTTCTTCCAATGCTGTATTTTTATTAGCGGAAAATTGCTAAACTAGTAATCTAATCTAGGTTTGTTTTATTTCCATTCTGTATATGCTTTCTTCTACTGTTTCAATATAGAGGCATNAAAAAAAAAAAGGAGTTTTTAAAGGTTTTATCCCTACTACTAATCCCTGGCTTATCAAAGTCAGTGCTGGTAGATAACCAGTTCTTCAAACAATTAGTTCCCCTTTGACTCACCACAATGATAAAAAAACCCCAAACCCTTACCACTTTATAAATTCAGCTAAAGATCATTTAACTGCTGAACAGCTGGTTTAGAATGTAACTCTTTCACAAAGTGAATGGTGGTTTATGTTATTTAGCATTAAACAATGGGCCTGTGTTACATCAAACACATGCATTAAAAAACCTGAGTACAAAGAACTCATTTAAGAAATCTTGGAAATCATATATAAGGTGAGCTGTGCTTGTTTCTAGTTGGGAAGGCTTCAAATACAAAGTGGTATTCTAAGGTTTACAATGCTCTTCTCTTAGCATCTAATATTTACAGTAAGCAGCATGCTGTATATTCAAAGAATGTAAACTTTAAACTGCAGCTACAAATATTTACTGTAGATTAGATATATATCAGGAGGATGATCTAGACACGTTAGTCCAAATTCCTGCACTCGTGTAGCACAGGGCACGAGCATAACCCCACAAGTAATGTCAGAGTTGCTGTCATTGCTTCTTCACTCCTGTAACACAGAGGTTTCTTATCCACTGCGCTTATAGAACACAGAGGGAATTATTGAGAGCTCATTTATCCTGACCGTCATGGGTTCTCACCTTTCCTTGCACCTTTCCCTTCCACTGATAAGCTTCAGCTGTAGCAAAATAAAACCTTCAAGCTCAAGAAAAATTATACTCTTCTTGCAGGTTCTACTGCCCAAGTTTGAAATATAATAAAACAGCAAAGAAGAAGACAGGAGCAGGAAAATTTACACAGATTTTAGACATTCTCTTATTAATAGGATTGTCCATGCCAAATGACAGCCCTCTCCCCCCTACCACCCCCCCTTTCCAAAAGCTGTTTATAGCCATTTCCAAAGCTACTTAATGGATTTCTTTTATCATGTCTACAATTACACTGCTCTTCCTAAATGGAAAGTTTGATTTTAAACTTCTCCTGCTTTCATTTAGTGGATTGTCTCATTTGTATAATCCAACTGCTTCTGCTCCTTGGAAAGTAGCCTGTTGTTTTTTTTTAATTTAATATCTCTCGCTTTCGCCAGATCTTAGCTGGGACAAAAAACTTGCAGCTGCATTTGAAACTAAAAATAAAAATCAATATATGCTGGAATAATTGTGGTACAGAGGAGTTTGGTCTTGTTCCTAGATTCTGTTCGAGACATTGACACATGGATTGCCATATCATGACACACACCTGCTCAGAGAGATTTTCATCACTAGCAGCCAAAAATAACAAATATTGGACCACTCCAAAGCTTTCATTATGTCTCATCTCACACCCTGACTATTCAAGTCAGACCAAAAATTAGACCCATAGGCCATGAGAGATTCTTGGGTGTGTGTAAAAGCTTCTTAAAAATTTATCCAGAGACAAAGAATTCATCATGCAAATGGATGGGCGGGGTTTTTAAATTTTGCTCCATTCATTCTCATGCACACGAGAAAGCCTAGAAGTGAGCCTCACTGCCTCTGTGTTTAAGGATGGGTTTATCTTTCTGAATGCTTCTAGGCCAAGACTTTTCAGGCAAGGCTGAGGGGAATTCAGGATTGGAAGAGAAACCTCCAGTGGCTGTTCATCACTTTTTAAAATGGTTTCTGAATGAAGACAATGTAGTCGCTAAAAGGTGCCTGTCTCTTGCCTTTGAGTAAAAAGTAAGATTTGATATATACCTTAAATAAAATAGCCATTTAGGTGGGTAAAAACATGGGTGAAATGCACCACAAATTAAAACAATATTTCAGCTTTCTAATGTGTAGGATAAGAGTCATCCTTATGAAGCAAATATAGTTCTTAAAACCCATTTACACATAAACATGTCAGGATTTCCAGGGTGATCTTTTTCTTATGCTATAACATCACTCTACACCATTCCTTATACTATGATACGCAAATAACTGTCCAACAGTTCCAGTAGAATCTATATAATGGAGAGATTCTTTGACATAAATTTTACCAACAGAGTAATTACTATTCCATAAATTATTTCAGACCAATTGCAGGGCAACACTTTTACCCCACATCTGATCCAGTGGGATATACTTCTTTAAAAACCCCCGTAAAGCTTTTTATCTTGTATTCTAAAAATAACACTGACTGCTTTCATGGACCAGACAACAAAAAGTACCCCCTTCAAATGGCAACCACAATTTAGAAGGGTACAAGAGAGCAAAATGGAGTCCCATTTTAAATAAACACATATCCTTGAAGTCAGTGAAGAATTTCCTTCTTTTTAGCAATTTCAAGCACAGTGCCAGCACTCATCTCTTGCACAGCTACTTCTCTGAAGTAGCTCCATTTCCAGTAGACGTAACTTCCTGCATATATCTCTGCCTGGAAAATCCAACTAGGCTGTCAGCAGAAAACCTTAACACCCAAGAGTCCAGATCCTCATAGGTGGATAAGAGGGAGTAAGAACTCTTAATTGGAATTGGGGTTTTTTTGCAGATCTCTGTCTAAGTTGTTTATTGTTTATAGCAGATACTTCTTGTGAAAACATCAAAGACATTTTCACTGATTTGAAAACTGTCTGTTTGTCCAGAGAGTCTGTGGATGTTCCATCTCTGGAAGTGTTCAAAGCCAGGTTGGAGGGGGCCCTCAGTAACCTGATCTAGTGAGTGGCATCCCTGCCCAGGGCAGGGGGCTTGGGACAAGGTGATTTTTAAGGTCCCTTCTAACCCTAATCATTCTGTAACTCTGATTCTATTTCAAGTCACCTTTTACTTCATTCATTGCTCGTGTTACAAAAAACCTTTGTGAAGCATGACTGAAACAGCACATTAAAATCAGGTTTGGTCATTTGCAATGTTTTTAGCATGGAACCATTAATCAAAGCTCTCAGGTTTAAATTCTTGTATATGAGCAGAAGGCTAAATTTCTCAACTTTGGTAGCTGGTCATGACATTTAGCAAGCAGAAGACAGGTAGAATTAATTCACCTCAGGAGTTAATATTTCCTATACGTAAATATGCCTAGGGAGGAGAGAGGAACTCAATTGCAGTTGTATAAGAGAAAATTCTGTCCCTGCCTGCCACCAGTTTATATCTACTTTATATATACACTGCATTTTTTCCTCAGGGTGAGGTCCCATATCTAAAACACCATCATCTGGCACTTAAAGAACAGGCTGGTTTTAAATCATCCCTGAAGTTCTGAACTGAATTTTGGCACCCCCAGCAACGATAACGATATTGATTTCTACACAACCTAAATTTCATTATATTAGAGAGTCCTTGTGCAAAAACATCAGCAGACAGTTACAAAAATAAAAGTAGAGGGTTGTGATGGTGGCAGGCATGTTGCATGCTGTGCTTTCTTTCCAGGTTTTTGCAGAAAAATGTAGAAAATACTGCTACATCTCCTACCATCTCAAGGGAACAAGCTTCTCCAGGAGCAGCTGCAACAGCTCAAACAAGTAGTGGGAGCCTCTAACTCCCATCCTTTCTGGAAAAGCTAAAAAGACAGCTCCTGTCTCCCACCCTTGTAATTTACAAATTAATTTCAGCAGAAAAAAAGATTCTGAAGTGCCTTCCCCTCTGCTTTGTATAATCTAATTCTCACTTCAGATGTAAAGGGACTGTGGCAAAACTCCACACTTGTTTACAGAAGTTAAGCCCCATGTTTACTCAGTTATAACTAAATCAAAGTTTTCTGCCACAGCATTCTGTTTACTCGACTCACTTGGCTCCCTTCACAGCGCCTTTAGTGACACATCCAAACGTTTTGTGGTTGGTAGCTGTTGTCTCCTAATCTTTAGTGACAGCTCAGCTCAATCTCTGGTGTTTTCCAGGCTTGGATAGAAGACAGAAAAATAAATAACTTTTTTTTCTTATACTCACTGACGTTTTTCCTCTTTTCTTGTTTTCTTTTTTCCTTTTTTTTTACCGAAGGCTCTCTTCAACAGAGGTTTTCTGCTTTTCCCTTTTAATGACTGAGTTTTCAAATTCTGAATTTTAATTGATCTTCTCTGAGGTCAGAGATATTCCTCACCATTTACTCATGCTTAGGAAAAGAGGTTTCTAGCAACTTTAAAGAAATTATTAATTCATTTGATGTCTGATGTAGTAAAATTCCTGTATAAAGAAAGAAGTAACTTTTTCCCCCTTGTTTTTCTCCTCACCTCCTCTGCTTTCCATTTTAGAAGAGAAAGTCAGCTGGAGATGAGGGGGCAACACTGAAAGAAAAACATGATGAAGAGAGCTCTCAGAACATAGTCTGTGAGACAGAAAGCCAGTAGTTTCGAACAGCTCTGGTCACTTGTAGTCGTACAAGCAACAAGAAAGGAAGAATTTATCAAGCCGACATTGTCTCCCTGCTCCGAGTGCAGAGACCGATCATTTTCTGTCTCTTGGCTAGTCCTTGTAATAAATATAGGCTTGGTGTGTAATGAAAACCAGCTGAGTGTTTCTCAAGGTATAGATGCTTTCTTTTCTTCTGATTCCAGCTAAGATTGTTCTTACTCTTCATAATCTCTCACAGCTGCCAAAAATCCATCTTATCGTTGCATGAGGTGAAGTTTCCATTAACAGCTATTATGGTAGCAGAGGTCAGGCGTCCAGTGTCAAATGAGCTGCTAAAGAGAAACACTGTGCTAGAAAATCCCGTGCTAGGGAAGAAAACCTCAGCTGAGGTGTGTTTTATTATTAATTTGAATCGTTGTTATGTGCAGATGTGGCTGGGCCGTGCTGCTGACAGACCAGTTTCTGATGTCCCGGAAAAAGACAGGGAAATTTGGGGTGTGGATGAAGTGGGAATACACATCCACTTGGCTGCCTGAAGAGGAATTTTAATAGTTTTGATGATGTTCGTTCTGTCAGCCATCCAGACTGGCTGCTCCTTAGGCTGAAGGGCTCTAATGAAGGAAGCTTAGGCCATAAACATCACTTGCCATTTCAGCACTCACGTTGCTGCAGGTGTGGTTCCTGACTCCCAGTCATGGCTGGGGAATAAAATAAAAGCAATAACGATAATAGCCCTTATTTCCAGTCACCTCATGGAAAACGAGACGTTTCCCTCAAAAAGAAACAGCGCCATCTCAAACATTTTCATTTTCAAAAAACCTTCCTCTAGTTAAAGCATCTGGATATTGAACACATTCTTTGCTGATAGTGAATAACAATATTTAATGCCCTTCTAGTATGATGGCATATTTCTTTTGGAATTACCTACGTGGAGCACATAGTGCCTGGAAGACATTTTGAATAGGAACACCCTGAATGTGTCTTTATAACTCTCTATTTACACGATAAGTGTACCAAAGCTATAATCATGCAGACACACTTTGCAGTGCCAAATGTTAGTAGTCAGTGTGCTACACACTGAACAAAGACAGAAGTAAGCAAATCAAAAAATAAGTTTCAATAAATTTAGGAATAGTTTTAAAAACTCCCTCAATTTTAAAATAACGAGATGCATAGTTATTTGGAAAAACCTTACCAAAATGTTGACTACCACAATGTATTTCAAAAATTACTTTTGACATTAGAAAATATAAATGAATTCAATATTTACAGAAAATCCTGGCTATTTTTCATAGTATGACAACATTATTCCTTCTACAATACCTCAATATTGCAGGTCCTAAATTCTAAATAGAGATTCTACAAAAAATGCAGCAACTCTACAACTGTCAGACACCAACATGATTGCAATATCTCAGCAACATCCTGTTGAGATGAGGCCACCCTTCCTCTACCAAAAAGCCATCTTGCAAATTTGTGTCAGGTTGTGTGGAGAATTAGACTTCTTTTGTCAGCCAGCAGTGTTTTTGCATGACATGGAAAACCATTGCCCGCACAGAGATGTGAAGACCCTGCACTGAATTTAGTCCCACATTTTGCAGCTTAAAAAAAACCCCCTGCTATAGTTAAATCATTACAAAGCTCTTACAAAACTACTCACAGCAAAGCACATCAAACCCCATCTTTGCTGACCTGTTGGAGCAAGTCCAGAGGAGGACACCAAGATGATCAGAGGGATGGAGCACCTCTCCTGGGAGGAAAGGTTGGGAGAATTGGGGTTGGAAAAGAGAAGGCTTTGAGGTGACCTAATTGCAGCCTTCCAGGACCAAGGAGCCTTCAAGAAAGATGGAGAGACACTATTTAGAAGGGCCTGGAGTGACAGGACAAGGGGGAAAGGCTTCAAGCTGAAAGAGGGTAGATGTAGCTTAGATATTAGGAAAAAATCCTTTACCATGAGGGTAGTGAGACACTGGAACAGGTTACCCAAAGAAGCTGTGGATGTACCATCCCTGGAAGCACTCCAGACCAGACTGGATGGGGATCTAAGCAACGTGGTCTAGTGAAAAGTATCCCTGGCCATGGCAGGGAGGTTGGAACAGGATGATCTTTAAGGTCCCTTCCAAGCCAAACGATTTTATGGCCTGCAACTTTGTCAGTCAATTCGAGCAAATCCAGCACCCAAGACTCTACCACCAGAACGTGGGGAGCAGCTTACTGGCAGGAGGAAATACACAGGTGCTCCGTGGCAATGCCATCACCACAGCCACCTTGACCCCAGTGTCCCCAGGGCCCCACAGGGGCTGGCAGAGAGGGAGTAGTACGGGCTCTGGGGCATAACTGAGAAGCACAGAGCATATCTGTAGTGTCTTTGCAGAGCCCCACAAACAAAACTGTACCTTTTATGATGAAGAAATGCTATAGGAGCAGAAAGATCCAGTATCAAGTAGCTTTTTCTACTCTCCTCCTCCGCCGAAAGCAGAGGTGGAGGTTTCAGTGATGAAGCCAAATGATCTGAAATAGTCTGCAGCCACTCCTCAGTTCACGTAGAGATATACTGTCTTCCTTAGTGCTAAAATGTCAAGAAAAGCATTAAGTCATAGGTTTGAATCATAAGGATGTTGAATAAAAAAGCCACTGTCTTTTAAATGGATTAATGAAAAAGTTTTTCACTTGTCTCAACTACACAAAACCTTGTTTTATAGAACACACGGTTGACCTATAGATACCGAAGTGTTTTGGGTTTTTTCTTTTCCTAACTGGGAGAAGACTTACATATATGTCATGATTTCTGGTGGAAATCTGGTCTGTTTCAAAGTACGGTGATAATAGGAATTCCAGATTAATGGACAATTCAGTTGGATTAATGGAAACAAGGCATGAAAGTGAAAATGTACAGTACTGAGCACAAATAAAGAAGATATACTCTGCTATTTAGAACCGCACTTAGAATAACTGTGAGTGACCAACAGGTCACAAAGAACATTTGTCAAAATGTTTTTTACGTTGAAACAAATCTTTTGTAACCTGTGTTCCACTCCTTAACGCTGGGTTCCTCCTTAAATATAAGACTGAGATTACACGAGGATAAAATGGTTAAGCAGTTAAAACAATGAAACAGATACAACAATTGGACTTGATGGTCTTAAAGGTCTTTTCCAACCTAAATGATTCTCTGATTCTACAGCGTCAGCACTTCTATTGTCCTCTCAATATTACAAGCAAAAAGAGCAGTCTGCATGCACGAATCTCTGACAAAATGATTTTCAAGGCTCCTGTAGTTTACCACATTTCTCTTTTCCAAGCAAAATGGGAGGTGAACCCAGACTGAAAGCAGAACAAGGTGGTTTGGCTGAGGAAGGCTGCCACAGCCTTTGCCAGCCAGCCAGCCCCATCTTGCTGTAGGGCTGGCAATCTTTTAAGCTGCCCTTTATATGCCAAACAGATAGAGACAGAGCTGCATTCTCCTCTCAGCCTCCACTCTCTCTCTTTCCTTCATAAAGAAAGGAGGATTTTACCACCCTACTTGCAAATACACGCAGAGAAAGATATAGGAAATTGCATCTAAAGTGGACACGGATAAATTCGAGATAGGAACTGAAGTTAAAAAAAAAACAAAAACAAAAACAAACTAAAATCTGTTTCTACCGTCAAGATGCAACTGTAGACATTAGTGCCACAGGAGGATGTGGAGACAAAACCAGAGACTAAAAAGTTATTGCAGGATACATGAACATAAAAAAATAGAGATTTGAAAGTAATGTTAAAAATGTTCAGCATTTATCGCACTCAATGTAGCTCATGATTCTTTTGCTTCCTTAGTAGTACACACTTCTTTGTGGACTACCACCAAAAACCAGCAGATGCAAGCACAGGGATGGGGCTGATTTAATGTAGCAGCTCCCTTACTCCTTCTAGTTTCTCTCTTCCTCACAGTAGGAATCCATCACATTTATATGCACCAGAGCAGAAATAACAGTATTTCCAGTTAAAAGTCTAACACAAATTAAGCTCTGTTTTGTTGGTTACCATTAAGTCAGGAAATACCTTTTTTTCTGAGTATTTTTTATAAAAGTCAGATTATTTAACCCGTGTTTCTTAGAGAAACTTTTGATTTCACTAAAAATTGACTTAATTAAAAATTAAAAGTATGACATTTGCTTAAAGAAAAAAAAGCAGTTTGAGAAAATATTACCACAATCATGGTAAAAATGCCTTTTGTCACTGTATTATCCTCTCTTGATCAAGCAAGATTCTTTTTTGATGCTTTACAATCCCTTCCCTTGTTGAATGTGGTGCTTCATGAGAGGTGGCTGAGCCGTAGCCCACGGGGGAACAGGGGCTCATAAAAAAATCCAATGTAGTTTTCACTAGTCATCATATCCACACTTCTACACAGATTTTTCATTGGGGCACCTTTTGGGTTTCTTTCCATAGATAATTGAATTTCCAAGTAAAACATGAAACGAACAGTTTTACATTAAAAAACAGCTTTGATATATAATTTTCAACCTGTCCTACCCATTATTATACACTTAGTGTTTCCATGTGTGCTGAGGAGACGATATTGTACCTGGGTTAATCAAACATGCAGCGAAATACATAACTGCACCTTCAGCATCTGCAAGAGAGTTCTGACGGGCTGGCAAATAACCCAGGAGCTGCACCAGACCCTGTTTCCGAGTTTAGCAACTGGAAAATAAAAGCATCTGAGGCACCGGGGCAGTAGAGCAAAACAGTGTGCACTGGCGGGCTGAGCCGGTTTTATTCTCTGCACAAGGAGAAGGGTGCACGGCTTATTTTTCTGTCAGTGAGCCAGAAGTTCATAAGGTAGTGGGGCTCAGTCGATCCAGAGGTAACTGGAGGGAATTTCACTCACGCTCCAGCATTGTCCTCTCAGCACAATGCTGGCTACTTCCAGCAGTAACTTTCTTCTCCCCTCCACCTCCTCTGCCCTTTTCATTATTATTACTGCTACACTCAATAAGGTAGCAACACATGTGCTGTCTTTTCCCAGTCCAGCAACAGTAAGTGTTAAGTAGATGATAGCTCCAAAATGCAACGTGTATATCATATTTTGTGACTAACACGATCTCCCAATCAGGACATTTTGATCTTCCAGTTATAGCTAGGGACTTTGGCAGGAAATGATCTTTTTACATGCGCTCATAAACTCTCAGAAAGTCTGGGTTTGTTTCCCCTCTTTCTGCTAAAGAACACCGATAGTTTCTCTTTGGTTTCCCAGTGTATGTTTACCAAGCTGATAAAGACTGCAAGGCGGATCGAAAGAACCACTTGGTTTATTTTCTTTTATTTTGGCAGTGATAAGAGTGTGGAATCCATTTTAAAACCACGAGAAAAATAATTGGCGTGTCCCAGTTATTTTTTAAACACAGGCACACATGAATGCATGCACACACAGATTTTTAGGGTTTTTTACGGGTACCTCCTTGACTCGCAGCCAAGCCATGTCAATGCGAGCCAGCTCATGTATTTAATTGTACCAGCATATAATGGCAGACAGATTTTCTTCCTTTCTGTGCTGCAGCACGAGAAGCTTTCCTAGGAAACAGGAGAGCTCGTGGTAAGGGAAGAAAACCCCTTGCTTCCACTGCCCAACAGAGATTAAAAACGCAGACACATCTAGATGATAAACTGAAATGCAGTATCGTGCCCTCTGTGTAATTTATGGAATACATGCCTGAACTAATAAACGCCTGAGGGAATAGTTAGTGGTGAGTGGAAGCCTTAAGTGCAGTGGTTACATTAAAATCAGGCTAGACTAGCTAATGTTTTGCTTTTAGGTACAGGCAACAAAACAGAAGCTGCAGTCCAAACCTCAGAAAATCTGCTGAACTTTCGGCCCTCTGTGTCTCTGTCTCCCTTTCCACAAACACACAACCCTCTCAGTAAATTCCAACCAGGAGATAACAAAAAATGCTTGGAAAACACAGATATTACTGTTTTGTTCTTATGGTCAACATTCAGCAGATTATGCTGAAAAAAAAAATACACTTTATGCCTTTTAGGCTTAAAACTTACATTAGAGAACAAAAAGGACTGCAAGTTCTTTATCCAGCGTGTTGGGTTGAAGGTAAGGTCATTGCTTGCCAGCAGGCTATGGCTGACTCTAATTAAACATTTTTTATACCACTCATCTGCGGCTGGGGAACATGTCATTAAAACACAGGAAACATTAATCTACAGATTAATGCTATAAAAAGAAAACTTTTACACAATCTTTACTCAACAATTAAAAGAAGCTCACAAAACATTAACCCTTAGAATACTACAACATCACTACCTAATAAGAGCTCCACGTGGATGTTACTCTGTTAATTGCCTGTTTCTTCATCAAGTCACACCAGTTTTGCACCAGTGTGAGTGTACTTATCCCAGTACTGATGCAGTCTTTTGCCTCCATAATCACAGACCTTAAATTGGTTATGTCTATTTACTGCATTTTGATTATTTGGAACAAACTTCAAAAGCTTTTCAGAAAAGTGATGGGTGATCACTCTATAAATCCCTATGTTTCAGGCTGGTCAAGAGCCCAGCATATACTGTTATTTATTCATTATTTATTTTTATCAAGCACTGTGGTCCATCTTGAAGCAATTGCATTGCTGTGTGAAGGCATCTCCATGCTAGCTCCGTCTGCTTATGAAACCAAGTAATGTTTTGGACTGGGTTTTGGGGTAGGAGGGTAGAGACAGAGGGGGATTTATGGATGGACACAGATTTTTATGCTCTTGTCTGTTCACCAGAAATATGCAAAATTTTCTGGTGATATTTGGTTCTTGCACTGAATCCACGCCTTTATTCCCTTTCCTTTCTGTAAGTTCTATTTAAGTTCAAACCCTTTAAAAAGGGGTTTATAGAGATTAGAAATACTTGTTTGAGATCGTGTAACTAACATTCATTTCGTCTTACATTTTATAAATCTATGTACCTATAGAGAGCACATTCAGTATTTTTATAGGTATGCAACTAAATTTGAGGACATTTTCTTTCTATTGGTCCCTATATATGAATATGCATAGATGAAGAAACAGAACACTTATATTTAACTTGTCACTCTGCACTTTTAGAAATGTAGCACATAGTTCCACCAGTAGCATATTATCACTGCTTTTACTTTTTAGTTTTTTCATAATAAAAAGTCTGTCATCCAGTCCTCACTGTTACAAAAGCATTTAGTTAAACTAGTTAAACAAGTTCGGATTGTTGCTGGAATCACGGTGGAAATATTTACAGTAAAACTCACCTGGCTTCAAGTATTGTTCCAAAGTTGAAATTCAGCCCAGTCGTTGAAGTTCACAAAGGTTCATTAGCTTATTTGAACAAAACCCAGGCTCGTTTTCAAGTAAATGTTGGCTGATATTTAGTCCTAGATAAAGGGCACAGTATGATAGTGATATGATTAAAATGGCTCGAATGAAAACCCTCTGTTCCCTCTTGTGAAGTGGAAGAGAAACATTATTGTTTTGGTCACCCATTCAACGCTCGTAAAATCGGCCACTCACTTTCGGAGGGAGGTTTACTGCTTATGCTCACAAATACTCACCGTGCAGCCAAAGGATTTACACAGTCAGCTAAGACAATACAAAATGTGGGCAAGTGAAAGCGTGGCTGGTTATTTAGGGAGTTAAAATGTCTCCAAAACTGGAATGAGCAAAGTGTATTCTACCTCAGCAAGAGACAAAAAGGGAAAACAGCATCCTCTAAATCTTTACAGACTTAAAACTCTATTCCACATCACTATCATCATTTGACAGACTTATAAATTAATTGTTTCTTATTGTCCATTAACCCAGTGACCCAGATTTTACTGCAGCTCAGATCCAAACAAAAATCTTTCTAATCAGATGGAAATGGAAGATCCTTAATGAAGTTTAAGGACACACTGAAACCTGGTCTGTCCTACCGTGCCATATTGCATGTTATTAATCTGCGGAGAGCTACAGCTAGTTTGTCAGGATTAAACAAGGGAGGAATGAGAAAGTATTATTACCTCCTCTGAAGCTTCAAATCAGTTTTCAGTCTGCTGTGATGACCCTGGCCACCTTCAAGGCTCCCTGGAGAAAAGGAGGAAAGGAAATTAATAAATAGGGGTTCATAAAGATGGCTGCAGCTCTAAAGAGCATCCACTGCTCTCTTTTTTCAATCCCTTAGTATATTGTGAAGAAAGACTGCCTCAACCATATGAAAATATAATAAAATGCATATGTTTCTTTTATATATGGAAAAGGTATGTAATTAGTTTTAGTTTAAAATAAGAAAAAACGGAGACTGGATGAATGTATGCTCACTGTAAAAGAGAAGAGAATTTTTTTTTTTATTTTAGAAAGTCTCTTTTTAAAAATTCCTAGTAAAACAAGCAGATGGGCTAATTTCACTTAGGCTAAAAATAATACACAAGTGGAGAAAGCCAAACTTGAGTCTCCCTTTGTAGGGAGTGTCAGGTATATTTTTAGAGGGATCCACATTTTCCTTGGCGGCTTGGGGCAGGAATCAAAGGCATACCTTTGCTGCTTAACAAATCATTATCTTTACCTTTACTGCTTAGGGAAAGAGGACCAGAAGTCTCAGTTGAGTATTGAACCTTCTGGTTGTCCACATAGTTTTTAGTTCATTCCCTGGCTCCACTTTGGAGTCTTCCAGCCAGCTCTCTTCAAGATGAATGTGGAATGGAGAATTTTAATCCTAAAGCAATCTGGATTCACGGAGGGGCTGCTCCATGACTCTGGATCTAGAAGCTCTTCCTTGGTTTGTGCTTAATGGCAGAAACACAACTGAATGGATTTTACAAAGGCATGGTAATATTTTCAAGAGGCAAGAAAGGCTTTCAGGAAACAGCCTTGCCCTGTGCCCTTATGAGATGTTAGAAAACCTGGTGCAAGTTTAATTTATATATATTCAGATATGACCAAGTCCCAGCATTACTTCTCCATACTGCCCCTCTCTTTGACAGGTATGTCAGGAAATCCAGGAAATGTCACAAAATTCCAGGTTTGATTATGGATACTGTTTGGTACAGTGCAAAAATAACAGGCTTTCTATTTAAAGCATAATCTGCTCTTTCTGAAAAAGTGGAATACACCAGATTTTGGGTTTCTCCTAATCAGGTACTTGTCATTTTTCTACTTAAACAAGGCAATTTTTCCTCTTTCAGCTCAGGCTGAGGTTTTCCTTATATTTTCTCTCCCCTGACCAGCTGAGGTGGGGAGCGACAGAGCAGATTTTGTGTCCAGCTCAGGGTCAACCCACCACACCAACCAAGCAAACAAAATCACAGGGTTAAGCATGAGGAGGAAAGGGAAGGGAAGAGAGAAAGGGCAAAGAGAGAAAGGGGAAGGGAGAAGTGGAAAAGGAGACAGACCTTTTAGAGAGGCGGTAAAAAATGACTTAAAACAATCCTTTTACTTATAAAAACGAAACCAAAATTAAAACAAGCTCAAAAATCTAGATCTTCCGTATTTATACCAGGTTGCCCTTTGGAATATAATCACATTTTAAATCATGACTATGCAGAGTAAATAGTACTAGGTAGTCTAATTTGTATGTATAATTTAAAGTATTTCTGAAGTGAGCAATCCCTGAGTGAAGAAAGAATGTAAACTCAGAATATGTGTTCAGAAATATTTGCTTAGTGAAAAAAAAAAAATCTTTAGAGTTGCTACTGTTGCTGACTATTAAATCTGAGTAGCTGGGTCTGAATGATTTATGTGCTAAGTTATTAAAAGTAAATCAAATAAACGCATGGGAACACCAGTCAGTCCGTTTGCTCTCGCTAAATCCCCCTCAGGTTATTTCTCATATATCAGCAGTGTGGCCAAGCAGACTGCAGGACTGTTCAAGTGTCATGATAATATTTTGGCATCTCCAATAAGCAGCGACAAAGGGGAAGACTTTTGACACTCTGGAAAAGTGTTTTGGAAGTGTTTATTCATGTAATTATGACAAGTTGTGTTAATTAATGCTGAAGGACCTTTCTCATGTGACTTTCCCAAAATTACACTTATCTTAGTGTCTTGAACATTTTCAGGACACATTTGAGACCCCATGAAATATATTTATGTATATGAACTTAAAATACATTTTCAGAATCGCAGTCCTGCAGTCTTACTCTATTTTCTGCTTCCAAGTTTCACAGTGATTAAGTTTCAAAATCAGTTTTCTTAATGAGTCATAATATCTGAAAATGATTTTACTATAATTCATGTTGAATCATGGAATGAATCACAGAATGGTTTGGATTGGAAGGCACCTTAAAGATCAGCCAGTTCCAGGCTCCCTGCCATGGGCAGGGACATCTTCCTCTAGATCAGTTTTGCTCGAGTAGAATTGTCCCTGACATAGGCAGGGACAAATTAAAGTTAAGTTAAGCAGATTTAAAATATATCTTCAGTCGAAAAGACTTACAGGCATCGTCTCAGGCTTTTTCCCAATGTGACTACTTTGTACAGAATACTGCAAACCATACATAAATTACATTCATTTTTATAAGGATATCTTTCAAATTACGTTCTCTGTTGTGGAAACTTTCCCATACACAAAGAACATCCATTATATTTTACTTTATTCTAATCCCAGTTATGCTTGTCAGGATTTATGAAAGCCCAGTGCTCTCATTCAAGCTGTGAGAGAACAGACTTTAGAGGACTGTGCCTTTTTAGACTGCTCTTCTTTCAGGTTCATCTATGATGAAATAAATAGTTTGGGCCCATGTTGTTTGTCAAGGAGGATTACAGAGAAATGGTCCATATTTAGGATCCCAGCCAGTGAAACAATTTCCCTTTCATATTCTTTCTTACCGGAACACCAAGATGGAAAATTCATCATGTTTGCTGAAGGAATAAAACATTGTTTTTATGTATGAGCATGCTCCCCAATTAACCAGGTCCCATGGCTGTCATAGAGACACATAAATATCACCGGTTTATATCACTAGTTATGTGTTCTGACCTGTAAAATTGTCATAATTTCTAAACTGGGAGGTATCTGTGAAACTGCCTTTGAAGAAGTCTACCCATGAGCTCTGAAGACACATCTCACAGTGCTTTTCAGGGTGACCCATTAGCATGCAGGACTTGAAAAAATGCATGATTAAAGTTATTTGTTTGGACATTGTATTCCTACTCCTATCACCACTTCTCTCTAAATTCACACCGAACCTGCATACTCTGAAACAGGTTATGAAGTTTCATAGAGGTACTTCTGAGAACCAACATTGCCAAGCATTTATATTTCCTGTTATTTATTAATAAAAACAGGAGTTTCACATAAAAAGAATGTTAGTACTCAGTGTTTTCTTTCCACATAAAATGTTGGCTTTCTTAAAAAACAACAAAACCCATTAATATCCCAAAATCATTTTCTTTCCAGAGAACCTCTCCTGGTGTCCCATGTAAATTGGTTGGTTCGTATTGCCAAGGTTTATGTTCTCACCTAGACTACAAAATACAAGTTACTGGGAACCTTCATGAGGGGGCCACCGTTCTTCTCTGAAGGCCAAAAAATGGCAGATGAAAATGGCAGTACATCTATGCCAGCACATGTAGCACAGACAATTCTCTTAGGGAATCCTCACATAAACTGCAGCCAACAAAGAGATTTCAGCCAAAACTTTTCAGTATTTGGATTGCCTCTAAATCAACAGACAATATAGAGGGAACATTCCTTATGCTGGGAAAAAATACCTATTTTAAAATAGCTTCCATTTTCCTATTAAACAGAATAACACTTCCATAAAATAAAACACTCACATTGAGCCTTCTGTACTGACCAGCAGGGAAAGAGAGAGCAATCAAATATGAGATTATTCCTATTGATTCTTATTTCATTGCACCCGAGGAATAGTCTGCAGATACCATCTGCAGGTAAATCTTGGAATTAAATTGACACAAGCTGCAGCCTTAGACCACCTCTGAGTTCAAACTTCGGTCCCATCCGTTCCATTTTTTTCCAAGACATTTTCAAATTCAAGAAGAAATTTTAAAGTCCTCCAAAAATTATAATATTATGATAGTGAACAAGAAAGAACTATTTACTAGTGCTACACTTCATTTCAGATGCCATTTCAGGTCTGAAAAAGATGACTTGCATTAAAAAAAAAGGAATTTAAAAAAAAAAAGTTACCACTGGGCATTACAAACGGTGTATAGATAATTCCAGAAGTCTTTGGAAGTTCTGAAGAAAAATATGAGTTTTTGTCTCAAAGTACAGGCTGTCTATTCCCCTCCCTGTAATCAGAAAAGGTTAAGCTATTCTCTAAGCCACTTATTTTTGGGTCAGCAAAGTAAAAGCACTGCTAGAATGTAAGGTTTCGTCTTTCAACAGGAAATGTCTGCCTGGAGTAAGATTTAGTTTCTCAGCAGCCCCGAGTTTATGGTAGCAATCACTTAGACTACAGGGAAAGTGAAGGAGAGATCACGTACCAGGTATGGTACGCAAAACTTGTCGGAAAAGCTGAACAACTTTTTGAAACAGGCTGTTTCCATTCGGGAGGGAAAGTGGTAGGTGTTCTCTGATGCCGCCTCATTTTTTTACAGAAATGTATAAGGTGTTCTTTTTTTGAGCACAAGTAAAATCAAGAGACAGTTTTCCGCTCACTTTTGCAAACCTGTCTCAGTCCAAATTCTCTCCCGACAGCTGTTTCCTCGGGGACACCTTCTCCATGCTACACTAAGCTCTGTCTCCTGTCCCTTTACCAGCTCCTACATCAGATTCTTTTATCTTTTCCTCATCTCTCCCACAGATAGGCAAACAATCAAAAAACAGAGGCTAGGAGAACTGTTCTTGCTTCCAGTTGCCTTCAGTGAGCCTTTCCTGTGTCCTGTGAGGACACCCCGTACGGGTGACTGTGTGTCACCCTTTTAGGTAGCAGCAACATCTTTACAACTGTTTAATTTCCTTTAAGGCCCTAAAATTGCATTGGTCCACTAATTCACTTAGGTTTTAGGGAAACTTAGTTTCAGCTATAGAGTTTATTTTTCTTATTTTCTTTCTTACATTTAAATAATCCTTACTATAGTGATTTTAATAATGCATTTTAAAGCACTGATGATCGATAAGAAGACAGTATTCCCCAGAAAACAGGACTATAAGAAATAAGCAGAATGCCTAGAAAGCAACATTAGATTAATATCTATCACTTATTAACAGGAAGAAAAAAAATTAGCCAGAAGGGAATGCTGTTATCTGAAAAATTCAGATGGTTAGCCAGGAAAAGCCAAGAACCTTTTCAGAGTCACTAAGATGAATTGCAGATTTCTGAGGATCTGCCACTCTATTCATTGATTTAGTGGTTTCTCATGCTAACAAACCTCAGAGCATGAAAAATAAGGCTCTCATTTCATCAGTCACCTCCAAAGCACAGGTACAACTGGTGTCTGTTTGGGCATATAAGAAAGTGGAAGTACACCAGGCGTGATTTTCATGAGGTAATGGTACTTTTTTCTTTTTTTTCTTTTTTTTTTTTGAGCTCTAAAAGCATCCAGTAGTGTCAGCTTTATATGTATATCTCTAAGTTACTGCAGCAACAATAGCATTAGACAATTCTGCCACAAAAAGCTGAGGTGGAGGTACCTCCACTTTGAGGATGGAAGTCCTGTTTCAGCCCAGCTGGACTACCAGCACGTTTCAAGCTTGCTGCTGAATTTATATTGAGTGCTAATGATCTCCAGCTAATTCCAGATTGGAGTTAAGAGCTTACAACAGAAACTGACCTTTGCTGTCCCAGAGGAAAAGAGGGAGTGAAATGATTATCTGAGGCTATTTGTTAGGTCTGAAAACCCACTTAATGGATCAATAAATCAAACAGTGAATGAAGCTGCTTTAGAAAGCAGGTGTGTAGATTCTGGTACTAAGTAAGTGTTTCATGTGACAGAACAGTGTGGGTCATGTTAGACTGAATGAAATCAGCCGAACTGTATCCTGTAAATCCCCAAAGCAGGATGACATGTGTCCTAACTTTACTATCCCTTCTTGTAAGAACACAGTAAAGCACCCTTGGATGTGTAGCTTGCACAAAATGTGACAACATAACGTGCGTGTAATATTTGTTAAGTTTTAATGCAGTACACTAGTAACAGATAAATGTGTGAGTGTTTATAAAGGTAAAACAGTCAAGGGCTGCCAGGAAACATTAAAGACTGCTTAGTGCTCATGTTTAGGGTGTTTTCTCATTTAAGACAGAATAATATATCACTGAATAGTCCTCAAAGAAAAATGATGGACAGGACAACATAAGGACAAGCTTGCTTAGGAAAATTAAAAGCAAGTGAAGCTCTAAATCTCATCTTTCCTGTCCTGCCCATGGCATGGCATAAGGGAGCTCCAGAGACAACTGCTTTTTCCAAGTGATATTCAGCTTACCAGCAGATGTAGAGAAAACTACCACAGGAAATGCTGCAAGAGCCACACGCGTTATCCCAAGAGTGCTTCATTAGCCCTTCAGTAAATCAATGGTCTCCATTAAAAGAGTGACATGTAAAAGGCTATCAGAATATCTGTCCTGGAATATTTTAAGATGTTTTTGCCAGTTTAGGTTTTTTTAGTTATTAAAATATGCCAGACTGGGGTTTTTTTTACAAAACTGGTAGAAATAGTAGAGAAAATAGGCTTGTTCTTTGCCAACATATAATACTTTAATTTATGTAAATTTGAAAGACACTGCACGTTACAATGTGCTGTAGTGTACCACAATGCTCAGAGTGTTCACTCAACAGAATGATTGACTCAGTAAAATCACACTTTTTCTGACTCTTTTCATTACATGCTCATGTATTACAGCGGAATAAGGCCAGAGCCGCCTTCTATTCCGTGTCAAATAAATAAACACGGAACAAGTAGGTGGCACACAAACCTATTTTTCACATCATAGATTTCTTCAGAAAGAGTACATATGAGTGTTCCCTTACCCCTAGAAAACTTTGTAACAGCAGTCTGGAATATGATTCTTGTGGTAAAGCCAATTCCAAACCCATGCCCTCTGATATTATCACTACAGCACCTTCCTCCATACAAATTTGTCCCAGACAGTACATTTTTGAGCTAAATCCAATAATCATCCCGAAATAGCATTTTCCAAATGTTTTCCAGTCCATAACAGTCAGTGTCTAGTAATGCATGTAGTATAACCTTGGTGGAAGGAAACATGTATTTCCAGTAAATCTTTCTAAGCATTCAGAAAATATTAAATTGGAAGGCACTGTTAGTCTGTTGGGATGTGATAAAAATTCAGTATGAACCTAGACAATTGCAGAAGTTGCTTAGCACCAAATAAATTCCGGTGCAAAATGCTTAGCTTAGATCAGGAAAATTGTGTGCACAAAGCCAGAATGAAGAATGATTAAGCAGCAGCTGTTAAGAGGTTTTAAGGAGCGACATGGATCACAAGCTGAACATAAATCAAAGATGTGTTCTGTGGAGAGGGGCAGGCATCACATCGGGATGTGTTTTACACTATTGCCTGTGAAACACTGGAGAGGGAGCCCTTCTTGTGACTGTGCCAGGAGGCTTCTGGACGCCTGCCCTGGAAACACCAAACCGGGAACAAAGTTCACCATTTAGACAGAGTCTGAAAAGGGGTGCTTAGAACGAGAAAAGATGATAAAACAAGAGGAAGGAGATGAGGAGACAGGGGAGGGTGAGAAAGGAGAAAGGAAAGGCTGAAGCTCCTTAATTAAGACAAAACAGGATGAAGGTGACCATGGTGTCCAAATAACAGAAACGAGAACAGCACTTAAACCATTTGGAGTTCCAGGAGTAAACAGACATAAAGTTATGGAATTAAACTTCAACAGCAAAGACGGGTTATGCACTGGGGGAAGGCTAATAAAGCTATCAGGCAGGCCCAGGGAAAGCACGGGCCCTCCATCACTGGAAGCCCTGAAGACAAATGTGTTAAGAGACACAGACGTACTTCATTCTCCCACTGAGGCAGGAGAGACCTCAGCAGGCACTTTCCAGCCTTACATTCAATTATCCTGTGATTCTACAAAACTATTGCCATCACAGTATTATTCATCTCTTTAGAAAATATGCAGCCACTACAGAAATAAAATAAAGGGAGAAAAGGGGCGATGAGTTTTTTTTAATAAGTTTCTTGTGATGGATGTGAGTCCCTGATAGGCTCCTGGGTGCCTATTAAGGAAACCTCCAGATGGATATAAGTCTAATATTTCCCATTTTGTCTTCTTTTTTACCCTCACTACGATTATTTAGATTCCATTTTGTTTATACTAATCTTAGTGCATCACATCCTCCACAGCAATTTTCAAATACATCCCCTCAGAATAGCCCAAGAGATCCCCTGCATGATAAAAAAGTGCCAGGAATCCTTTTCTTCTTCTCTTTTTTTTTTTTTTCTTTTTTTTTTTTTTAAATGAACATGTTTTTGAGTTAATAATATGCTGAGGGAGCAGCTGCACTCAGCAAAACTCCAGCTATAAAACCCTGAAAAGCTTGTGTTTCTTTCACATCATACTGCAGCCAAGCCAGCTGAGCCTACATCTGCCTCAAATCACTGGCAGGTAAAGTTTGTGTCTCACTACAGGGATGTAGTCCCACTGGGTTATTTTATTTATTTGAAGCAGAGCAAACTGAAACATTTGGTTTAGCTTGAATTCATGTTTCTCCTCAAAGTTCACATGAATTTCAACAGAGCTTCTTTTTTTCTTTTTTTGTGCTCTGCTTTGTTTTGGTGTGTCTGCTTTTTCTGTACGTGCTGCATACTTGCAGTCACAAGCAAAAGCCATAAAACTGATGGGGGATTGCCATGGCCATTTGTGCTGCCATGTGCTTCAAGGACCATGACAAAGGAACATGGTGCTGGTATCTGCAAATTCAACACAGAAACTCAAGGTGGGCAGCACCAGGGCCGATTTGATTTAACAAACTCTCAAACTGGTGGGGTATACATACATACATACAACAGCAATCCAAATATCTGAGCTTTTCTGTTTATCTACCCCTGTTAGCTTTTATAAGTTTCGACCTTCCTGATGCTATTTCCACCCACATTCCCTTATATCATTTCTGTTCCCATAAATCCCTTGTGCATTACCAACACTGCACTGAGTTTGTCTTTTCAGATTGTCATTCCAAACAAACGCTGTGAAAAATTCTTTTCCAATCTCTTAAATCACTCGTGCACATACCACCCAACTAATTTGGGGAGCACTGCTCGACTAAATCATAATATTCAAGGCTAACAATCCCAGTTAAAGAAAACACCAACCACAACTTATAAGAGCTGTCTTTGACCTACAATCCTCCCTGCTCATCCTTGCTGACCTTCCTGCTCCCACCTCCCCCTTTCACCTGCTCCTCCTCATGACTCAGGATCTTCAGTCACACGGATTTGAAGGCTGGCTTAAATAAGTTTCATCCAGCATCTCTGCCCTCTCCAGCATCAATGCCTCTTTCTCCTACCTCAAGAGACATCAGATAAAACTGTTTAAGGATTATTCTTATTGGCTTATTTACAGTTTTGAGATTATACCTTGTGCTTAGCTTTCCACGAGACTTCTATATTCTGGAGTCACTGAGTCAATTCATTTAACCAGAAGAAATCATTTAACATGGGAACTTCAACAATTATCCTGGAGGAAATAAACATCAGTAAGTTTTACCAGATCAGTTAATTAAAAATATCAAAAGACATCGATGGTAAATATTTGGTTGCTTCTTAACTGACTTGAGAGGACAAAGAGGCAATTATTTGGGGAAAAATTTTAAATGAATGGATTTCACTACATGAATGTAAGGAAGAAATTAGTGCCCAAGCCCAGCAGAAAGACACAAATAAAACACTTGCACATGGAAAGAGAAATCATTTTCCTTGTGTTTATAAATAAAGCACGTAAACAGTTGATTTTGGACTTTGTAACTCAGCAAAAATGTGAGTCAGAAAGTGTGAATTAATGTCACCAGATGTAGCCACTGACCTACTTAAATTAAAAAGACCACTTTGACACATTATCAAGAACAACAGTGTACAAATTAAAGCCAACAGAGAATGAATTTTCTACAAATTTTAAAGCATTTGTATGATCTCAGTTTTCAAAGCAGACCTCCTGCAGCTTTTATCTGACTTTCATGGCACGGTAATTCATGGCACAGAGATGAATGACAGCTGCCAGTTCTGCTCAGAGCTCTGACAGTGGTTACCTGTAGGCCAGTGCACCTGTGACCCTGCAGTGAAAAAGTCACAGAGATCACAGCTCATTTGCTGTAGACATTAGTAGGAAAAATAAACAACACAGAAACAACATGAACTGAGTGTATAATTTGGCAAACACAAGCATAAAAGTGCCAAATGATCTTTCACTGTCATGGACTCCCAGAAATATCAAGGACTCAACCAGTCCTTTCCTTAGCTTGGCAATACTGGGAGGTGTATTTTGCTCATCCTTCACAAATATTGATCCTCTGAAAAATCTCCAGGTGGTAAAACCCCATAGTCTCTCATTTCAGATTGTTCAAAAGCTTAATTATGTACATAGTTGTCCACAGAAACCCAGGTGGGAGATACTTTGCATCATTTATTATCATCTATACATGTGGCTGACATTTTGGCTCTTCCTCTGTTGCTCCTCACTAATATCACTGCACTAACCATAAGGACACACTAATCTTTGCTAATAAAGTCAAGAAAAAGGTCTTGCTACCCTACTCTGTATCCCGTATTATTCCTTCAATAAATATCTGTAAGAAATATTAGACCTGACACTTTTTTTTGTTACTTCCACTACCTCCAACTAACTTCTGATATGTTTATGGAACCATTGCTTTATGCCTTTTATGTACATTTTCCTGATTAATTGACTTATGCTAGGGTATCTGATTTTATTCCTATAACCTTGCGCTTACACTTTCTCATGATTCCTTTTGGATTATCAGGACCATGATTTATTACAGACAATTCCTCTTCTTGTCACTTTTGTAATTCAGGTTTGCTTGCCAGAATGTTTGTGTTTTCTCCTGGTTTCTTTTCCTTCGTTTCCTTTCATAAACCTGGAACACAGCAGCCCTGATTTTGCTAAAATAGATTTTCTTGAATCCATGCAGTGTCTGCTTCTGACAATTTATTTTCTTTTTTTTTTAGGATGGGGATAAATACTTATTAAAGATGGGGGTTGGTACACATTTTGCAAATAAAAACATTTCCAATATGACATCCTGTCCTCTTCAGTGCAAAATGGTGACACGTATCTCACCGCCTGGTCCCCTGAGTCCATAAAACTTCCTTTTTCATGTTGTAACTCACATGTGCTGACATAAAAAACCAAACGAGCAAAGGCCGAGGATGTTTAAGAGACAGTTCTTAGAGGTATAAAAGGAGAAAGGGCAAGGTAAATATTGCCTGACAAATCCTTCCCTGACTACCACCGGTGGATTCACAGTGTGAATTATAGAGCACTTGCTGTAGTTTGCTTCTTAACTTTCAAAGAAACTTCTTCTGAGACGTTCAAATCGACTGTACAAAAGGTTTATGGTATTTATTTGCCTTCATGCACTGAAAATGTACAACAATTGCACAGATGGGCAGTTTCATGTGCTTTTCATTAACTTTTTTTGCTTTTCAAACACACCTTCTTTGCTCGAGCTAGTTTCTGCTGGTTTTGTTTTACGACATGATGGTTTATAAAATTTCTGTCAAACCGTGTTACTGTTTGATCATGTTAAGAACAATCAGGCTAAGTGTTGCCAGTTACAGTTTTCCATCCCAGCCAAGTCACAGTGTACATGTGGTGCAAGATATAAAGAAACACAAAGACTGATTAGCGTGCAAAGTGCAATGCAGCGGTCTTTACTATTCATCATTAATGTCAGAGTGGATTTTCAGAATCAAGAGACTTCTCCAGCAGCCGTAGCAGTTTTGCACATAAGCACACAAAGAAAAGCCAACCAGAAATTATGCAACATGTGTGAGCGTGGTCTTCAGCCGTGAGCTCCTTTTCAGAAAGAGAAAGATTGTTCCTATCACATTTTCTTGCTAACTCCTCCTCAAGGTTCAGGAAACATATGTCAGAACAGCTTTCCTTAATTCAGAACAGTGAACTTTCCCATGCATTTCCCGGAAAAGTTTCACTTCCTGAAAGTGCTGCAGCATCTGCCCCAGAACACCTGAAGCCCTCTCTTTATAAAGCTTGCCGCAAAAGAGATGAAGATGATCACTGTCGTCTTTGGACTTCATGTAATAAATGGAAGTGGATTTTAGGGAAAAATTAGAATCAAAAAATCCCAGGCCAGCAAACCAATCTCCTGAAGATGCTAGAGACCTCCCAGTTCTCTTTTTTCCTATGTTTCATAGCCAAATGTCCAAGGGTTCTCTCTGATTATGCTTTGCCTTTTTATAAGTGGGCAAAATCTAAATTCACACTAATCTCTACATTTTAAAGACTTATTTGACACTCACCCAGGACATTCTTTGTGTACTTAACCTGTTCTGCATGTGCAGAAATTAATGGAGCACACATGGTCAATGGCCTAAAAGGCTTCTCTTCAGCAGGAACTTTCAGAACGTGAATCCTCATGAAATTACTCACGGAATGACAAATTTTAAATACCTTTCTTGCCAGGCAAGAATCTCACTTCAAGCAGCCAACGCACTTGTATGCTTGACAGGAGTGAGCAACAATTTATAGCACATTGCCTGCTTCACTGGTTAATATAAGAAACTGACGTTTAGACATGTCAGAATTCATACAGAGCTGTGTCACCGGAGAAACTGTTTGGGGAGCACTGCAGCAGGCACAATTCCATCACAATCTTCAAAAAGTGTTCATATCCACCCCTTCTGTAGGCAGTCTGGCTCCCTGAAATCACCTAGGACCCTCTCTAGAAGACCCATGACTTCTAGGAGAAGGAGGAAGACAGAAAGCTCATATGCAACAAATTCATAAAGAAGGCTCTCAAATGATTTCTGTGCCAGAAGATGTGCTTGAAGTGCCTGATGAACCATAATCAAATATATGTGATTAACAGGAGGTGACTCCAAATATATGGAGACCAAATAAATATAGTGGCTTGCAGCCTCGTCATTTTGCCTCATAAGCCAGTCAGACCTCCCAAGTCTAGCAGTGCTGAGCCAAGTCTGAATTTAAATAGGAGATCCTCCAAGGAAAACTGAGTGCACGTGCTGAAGGAAACAGTGCTGGTAGTCCTTGTCTGTCTGAGTTACTACTGAACTAAGGCACTTGCATGAAGCCAACAACGTAGGAGTGAGGCTGTAGAAGAAACTCAAAATATTGAATCCTAGCTCCTAGAGGTTATTAAAAGTCCCTCAGCAGCATTTTGAAAATTAATGATGATCACATAGCCAAATTTCATAGTAGATAATTATAATACAACAAATATCCTGGCAGTTTGATGTAGATACGGCATTTTCTTTCATTCCCTCCCTATTAAGTTTCATGAAGTATTACTGTAAGGAATTGGAAAGTTCTACTCAAGAGGTGATTTCACTCATGTTCCAGTGTTAAACAAAAAGATTATATCATATTGTGCTGGAATCACATGAATTATTTTTAAACCCTCCGTTACCTCTTCTATTTGATTTGTTTCTTATTCACAAAGAGCATAGTAAGCAAATGTCTTTGGAGGACTTTGTAATGCATGAAGCTAACTGAGTAACTCATGATTGTTAGAGCAGTTTAATCTGGAAGGGTCCTCAGGAATTCATGTATTCTAATCACCCGCTCAAACTAGAGCCAATGCCAAAGTTAGATCTGGGGGCCCAGGGCCTTGTATTTTACAGGCACAAATAATACTCTCCCAATTTCATATGTCATGTGTGAAAAAAAAATAGCTAGGGAGACATTTTTGTTCTTTACTTGTTTGGGGAAAACCCTGTGCCATAGCATCCCACAAATTCCCGTTCAAACGTTGCCCCATTTTGTTTGCACTTGAAAGTTTTTGTGCATTCGCAGCCTAATTCAGTGTGATGATAGTTATCATTAATGCCAGTAGCTCAGAATGTTCACTGGCATGAGTCTGTGAAATATAGAGATAAATTAAGGAGAGAGAGATAAAGAAAACATAGAAAACACCAAAAACCATGAGGCATGGTCATATTGTCAAGAGTAGCAAATGAGTTTTTGACACTCTTCTGAAAACTGCTGGTAACTGATTCCCATGACACAGGTGTTAAATAAATACATTCATATTTCTGGTGCCAAATGTAATGCCAATTGCCAGTAGATTGAATTAGATTAGTAGATGTTCTTCCATAGAAGAGGCAATTAGCAATACCTCAGGCAAAAAAAAAAGAAGATACATGAAGAGAAAAAGGTGGGAGAGAATTTTGGATTTGTATATCAAACACTACCGAAATGACTTCTGTTCAGTACATTTGTCCTTTACATAACTGCAATACATGGATTATTCATTTGCTCATCTTTTATTAGTCCTAAAAGTGTTCTCCTCACTGCAAAAGCACAGAGACAGTCTGGGCTGTAAGCTCTATCAGGCAGACTCGGAGGAGCCAGAACGCACCAGGAATCTGTGGGATGGGATCATTCGGGCGGGTTTTCTGCACGGTTGCATGAATTTGCTGCTTAATAGTCCTTCAGATTGCTGTTACCATGGGAAAAAAGGAACTTTTTTAGGAGCACTTTGAGTGAGAAAAGGGTGATTCCTTTGGCTATGACTAATGTATGATCATTAATACCTAGCCAGAACCATTTCCTGACTTTGTACTAGGGGAAAATCTAGGGTGCATCACCTCCCTGACCTTCCTGTCCTGGCTGCCACGGAAAGGAAAGGGAGAAATGCAGGCCAGAAGGACTGTGAATGATGGGAGACAAGGAGAGTATGGCATGCTACAAACAGCACTAGCCCATACTCAGATTTTGTGAGGACTGGGGCACTCATAGCCTTTCTGACCATGCAGCCTAACGTGCAAAATGAATAGAAATTATTAAAAGTAAGTTACAACCAGCCCGTGGCACGGACTCTCAGGTAGTCCAGCTCTTTCGTACTAACACAGATAACAGATAACAGCAGTGACCAAAGTGTGCCTGAATCCAAATTTACTCAAGTGAACATATCTGATTCTATCTCAACCTCCTCATATCCATGTAATTAGGCTTTTACTTCAACTTGTCGAGCCCATGAAGTGTTATTTGCATGAGCTCAGCAAATCTTTGAGGCACACCTTCCTGACGGCAGCCACAGCTGACCAGTACGCCTGCCAAGTGACGACTGCCAATGCTTACTACTTCTTACCTTTCGTGCCATTTGGATCTGGTTCTCTTCTTCACTTCTGGTTTCCAGCTCCAAGAGGTAATCTTTAACTCATCAGCTTCGGGGAAAATATGTGTGATCTCACAAATCCTGGATGTTGTAAAATATTGTTTTGTTGGTGAGGAGACAGAGGTCTGTACACCATTAAACAAGTAAAACTTGCAATTTTCCAGGGCTTTGCCAAGCAAGTCTTGAATGCTTCAAATCTTCCACAGTCTGTTTGATATATCAGGAAGGAGAGACAGTAAACTGTCCATGAGGGTAGCTATCACAGATCATAGCATCAAATGCATGACATTTATACTCTATAAACTCACTTTAAATACCCTGCTACAACAAGTACTGTAACATTAGAGAGGGCAAAGTTGGAGAATACTGATTGTGACCACGTGTAGAACAAGGATAATTTAGTTTTAGCTTTGTATTTCTGCTCTAATGCAATTCTACCACCCAACACACATGAATATGGATTTCTAAAATATCATCTTCTATATTAAAAAGCTGCCATAAGCAAGAGACAGAAAATGAATAGGTGCATGTTTGTTTTGCATCATGTTAGAGGTATAAAATTCACTGAGGGTAAGGAAAACTTATATTCCCTTCATGGATTCACATGGATTCATGTTTTCCTCTCCACCCCAAGGTGCAATTCCAAAATTCATTCCATTATAATAATGGGCTGTCAATACCTCTGTTTTAATATTGCAGAATTTGGCAGCCTCCAGAAAGAAACAATTAAATCCCAGTACTGTCAGAGGGCTTCCACTCTTTTCTGCTATGGCACTGAATACACTGAGGAACACAAAGTTACAACAAGGATGGCAATGAGAAGGGGAAAAGACAACTTTCCCTTTGCACCTGAGTTTAGTCACATGTTATTTTATAGTTCTTCACTGATACAAAGGCCTTGTGCAAGGGTCGTGTGCTACAGCTGTGAAATATTTGAAAGGCAGAAGTGGGAAATTCATCTTTAAATTCCTGCATTTGGTGTTCGCTTGAATCTTTGTAATTACACTAAAAGGAGGAGCCTGCTGGGAAAGGAAACCCCACAATCATGTTCTGCTCAAACCTGTATGACAGAGACTCGTAGTCCTTCTCATCCATCATGTACAGCTCCAACTAAAATCCCTGTCAAGACAACCAGAGCATGCTTTAATCTAAATTGACTGTGTCTTGTTCTGCTTCTTAAATCTATACGCAATTAGATTTTCTCTTCAAGTTACTAAGACCTTGGAGACCTTGTTATTTGGATGAGTTCAGCAAATCTCTGAGGCTCACGTTCCTGACAGCAGCCACAGTTGAATCTTGCACCTATGAGAAAATGATGACTGACAACCTATGTAATGTCTGAAACATAACTCTACTGGTTGCACTTTCTCTCTCTGACCCCTCCAAACAGTTATTCAAATAAAATTTCAAAAAAGAGTCTGAAGACAAAATCTGGGCACAGCTGACTGCCTACTGCAGAAGCTACCTACCTTGTGAAAATCCAGCTCCAAATGCATCATTATATTTGTTATTTGGGCTAGTGACTATAATAAAGCAGTGACTCTTGCACTTCCTATGAAAAACTGCAAAGGCCTCTGTGACACTCCTGGAAGGAAAAAACAAAAATTCTGCATGAGTGTCATCTCTTTTCTTCATTTGTTTTTATCCCTGTCGTGGTTTAAGCCCAGTCAGCAACTAAGTACCATGCAGCCACCTGCTCACTCCCACTCCTCCCCTGGTGCGAGAGGGGAGGAGAATCAGAAAAAAGTAAAACCCACAGGTTGAGAAAAGAGACGTTTAGTAATTGCAATAAAGTTAATAATAATAATCACAATAATAGTAATGAAAAGGGAGATAAAAAAAAAGAAAGAGGGGAATAAAACCCAAGGCAGATGAGATTCACAACATAACTGCTCACCACCTGCTGACTGATGCCTAGCCCATCTCCAAGCCCTGATCAGCAACTTCCAGCAAACTTCTCCAGTTTACATACTCAGCATGGTGATTTATGATATGGGATAGCCCACGGAATAGCCCTTTGACCAGCTCAGGTCAGCTGTCCTGGCTATGCTCCCTCCCACGTCCTTGTGCACCTGCGGCTGGCAGAGCATAGGAAAGGTCCTTGACTGAACACCACCCAAAACAGCAATGTGCTACCGATGCCATTCTCACGCTAAATCCAAAACACAGCACAAGGAATAAAATTGACTCTATCCCACCCTAAACCAGGACAATCTCCTACCCTGAATTTTTGTTGTCAGGCCGGACCCAACACGCAGCATCTGCAGTATTGGTTCCAGCCATACTGAAAATGTCCACAAAAAGGACTGTTAAAAAGGTGGGAGGAGAGCAGATTTTGGCCAGCAGTATGTTCCTCAAAATGCTGAACTTCTACCCTAGGAAAATGCCATGGGATCTTTCATCACAAGGCAGATGTTTGCATGTTTCCTCACCCAGTTTCCTCGCCTTCTGAATGAGGAAGAGCAGAGTCAGAGCCAGAAACTGATCTTTGAGTCCAGATATGGCGTGTATTCTAAATTTGATGACTCGGTCTCTGACTTATTCCCTCTGGGTTTAGATTTTAAAAGGCCGCTGTGGTCTCTGCCAGCTGGTAATGTCAGAAACAACAATATTGTTGTTAGTGTTTAACAGGTAATACCGCTTATTTCATGGAGTGGGTTTTGTTCCAGATAGGGATTTGAAATAATTTGTTTTAATGATTTAACTTGTTGACAAATAAACATTCGCAAAAAATGTATAATATAATCCTGGCAAACCACACCATGCCTTTAGCTTTGCCTTAAATTTGAATTCAGGTATTTATTGCATTACCCTTTGCCAGAATTGGGCAGTAAACTACTTTCATACTCAGAAGAATGTTTCCATTTAAAATTTACATTTAAAATTGCAATAAGATGCTGGATCTCATTCTTTTTGGAGGAAACTGTATTGCATTACATTAGCTACATCGCTAGAGAAACGCATTCTGCTTCCTGTATCAGTTTCAATTATCTGGGTGCATTACTCACCCATTTTTATCATGGAATGTTAAAGTTAGTGTAATTCCAAGTGTCACAAACCACAGCTACAAAACAGATTGGTTAGCTGTTAATTATTTAAATACTGCATCCTGTGCATAATGAATTTGTTACCTACAGTCATGATGTATTATTGACAGTTTGGAAGACTAAATCTATTGCTGCCCAGCATAATTCTGAAATATAATTTATAGTGGTTATTTGGAGAACTATATCGAGTACATTAAAGCCATATGGTGCTGTGGTTTCATCCCCAAGAGATGCCTCATCAGCTAAGAGAAGCATTATGATCAATATGTATATTACTCATTTTTTAATAGAGTGTACTAAGCTGTAGAAGATTATTGTTCCTGCCAGTTACTTGAAAATATGAGGTGCAACAATTATTTTAAGATTGTTGGAGAGTTAGAGTATTCTCAAGATATAGAAAATATGTCTTTGTTTTGTTATGCTTAAAACCTGAAACATTCTCTAGCAGCTGAAATCTCTCAGAAAATAGTCTGTCCAACTAGAAAAGCTAAAATCTATAAAAGGTAAAAACCTTATTTGAGCTGTAATGCTCAAACAATTTGCTAAATATGGCTTCTCGGAAGGGAAAAGAAATGAGAGAGCGATGAAAAGATGAGAACATTGTTTGTCATTTTTCTTGGCAAAAGGATGTAGCATCTACCACAATTATGCTTATTTCACTGTTAAAAATAAAAAGTGGAAAGTATTACAATGATCACTGCAGCCTTAGCAATCAGAAAATACTGGATTTTCTTAAGATCCATGTTACATATTCCTCAGTACACTGAGAAAAATACCACACAAGTACCAAGTATTTCATTAACCTCTGACCTGGTGGAAGCCTTTGCAGACAAAGAGCAAACTGCACTGCCTAGCTAAGGGTGCAAAGCCACAGGCATGAAAGACGAACATAAATTAAAGAACCCCACAAAGCCAAATTTCAGTTATTCAATCAGAAACAGCAGAACTGCAAACGCTACGAAACAGAGTGTGAAGAAGATGAGACAAGGCCACATCAGGGGCTGGGGGTAGAGACAGGGGGAATAAGGAGTGGGAAAGTCTGTGCACCACTGATGACCCAGAGCACAGTACAGGGCAATTCCTCCAAGTTTGAAGACGTGGATAAGGGACAGGATTTGGGGGGCTTCAGTTGGAACAGGAAGCTAAGGACTAGATGGAGTGTTTAGACTTAAAACTATGTCAAGAAATGCATCGGCATGGTGCTCCACCCGAACTAATAAATCCTCAAGTGACGATTCAGGTCCAGCTCTTTGAATATTGTCTGGAACTTTCACCCCATTCTGCTTTAAAATCAGATTTAATGAAAAGCTTTTAAACTGAGTTACTTCACCTTGAAGTGGGGAGGATTCAACACAGCTCAGCAGCCAGTTATGCTTAATTGACTTTAAACATACTTTCTAAAAGAAGTAGTTCCTTACAATTAGATATGACTGCATGCTCATAGATTCATCTAGTTTTTGTTCCATGCAGTTTTCACTGTTTATTTAAATACTTGCTTCAGTATTTTCTAAAAACTAACTACTTGAGAAGAAAACCACTTTCATTCTTAAGTACTATCACAGAAGTATGGTACCAGGATACTGAAAAAAAAAACATAGAAGCACCATGATAGAAATCCTCATGTCCTTGTTATCCTGTTAAAGGCCTCAGCTGGATTTCAGCTCTCATGATGCATGATGGCCCCCAGGTTTTTCCCATTTGTGTGCTCCTCACCAAAAACTTTGGAAGTCAGTGATCTGCTATTTATGAGCCACTCACCTGCCCTCTGATAATGATCCTGGGGGTGCCATAACTCCCTGAGAAGTTCTGCAGACACAAAGGACAGGGCTGTTGGATCAGAATTACCACTCATGAGGATGGCTGTAGCTTTTCTGAGATATCTCTTTTATAGAGAAAAACATTCCCCAAGCCATCCTATTTAGATGTCCCAGAAGCTCATTAAAAAACTGGAAAACCACCATTACAGACAGTAAGAACTAAAGCTAAGCAGAGTTTCTAAGCATGCGTTTTTCCAACAAATTTACATGTTCTTCCATAATCCTCAGTTTTATTTATTTCCAAACTTTCTCTCCCATCTCTTCCTTTCTGCATGACCTATATGTTATCTTACATGATTATCCTTAGCACATTTTTTTGCTTCCACTTTCATTTCGTTACATTAATGATGCCAATACTTTTCCTGCATCCCTTATCTCTTTTTTCCTTTCATCATGCCTCGTGCGTTCATACAGACACTTTCAAATACTCATCAATCCCCTTTACCCTCCCACAACAATCCTAGTTCTTATTCCTATTTCACGAATGTTCTCTCTTAATAATTTTTCCTTTCTTTTTTCCTCCTTTAGACCCAGACTGACAGTTTTAGCGCTGAATCCCAGTTCTTCTGGGACAGATCCTTCCTTCCTTCCTTCCTTCCTTCCTTCCTTCCTTCCTTCCTCCCTCCCTCCCTCCCATTTGGCTTTGTTTTTGTCCCTCAGCTTCTATTTCTGTGCCAGAACTAGAGGTTCTTTTTCAAGATCTACCTCCTGAGACAGTTTAATGCATTAGTGCTTCTTTCTTGCAATGCTGTGTGCCCTGTGAACTATCATTAAACAAGCTTAAGTAACTGTTGCATTAATTGCCTCTGCAAACTACTTCGAAACACTTCAGGTTTTAATCTACCTCGTGTCCATGGTACCAAATTTTGCTTGTGACACTAGAAGTGTTCCTGCAAAAAAAGTTTCTGTTATTCTTTTTCAACTTTAATTCAGGACTAGTGCTATATTTTGGATTGGAACAAGTCCAGTACTATTATTTTTGGTGATGGACAACACTTTCTTCCTCTGGGAGATAAACAGTCAAATTATAACAAGCTGTTTTGCCTTGCTGCTTCAGGCTGCCCCTAGTCCAAAAGATGAAATCATAACAAAGCAAACGCCTCAACTAACTAAACAATCAAGCACATCACTACTTAGAGAGAGGAGTAGAAAGCTGCAGTGTTGAAGAATCAGAAAGCTGCCAAAAATCAGCCTGTGTACATACATGTGGCAATAAGTCTTCCTGAAGTTTCCCTCTCTGTTTAAAAGAGAAGGAACAAGTCAGTGCTACAGACAAACGAAACCTGGTGTACAAAACACACTGCAGACACCCATTTGGAGATACTTATGGGAAAGGACAAAATTGTTATGAATAGAGAGGCAAAACACCACAGAGAGAAACTCTATACAGGCTCTGGGCTCTCACCACTTCAGGGACTCTAAACTTCCAACCTCTTTTCCCTCTTCCCAAATCTTTCACTGGAGGCAACATTTGACTCTGTAGAGAGAGATAGCCATGGGAAATACAGCTGATAAACCTAAAGGAAAGCCTTTTCATTGTTACACAGGAGAAAAAAGAAGAAGTGGGAAAGGCACGGTGGCCCAACAATGCTAACAGTGCAGCTCAATTGCATTTTGCTAAGAGACAACTATAATCAAGTATGAGATATTTGGTGAGTGCTCAGAGTCCAGGTAAAGTGTTGAAATACACAGTCACAACACAAAATTAAGAAATTTGCATAGAATTTAAGAATGAAAGGGCATATCCCAAACAGCACCTACGCTTACTGTGATGCATCTAGTCAAACTTCAAACTATAATTGAAATATTTTGTGCTACCAAATACAAGTAGGAATATCACTACAATTGAACAGGTGGCATGGATGTATCCCCTAACATTCCTAGTTCAAAAACTGTGAATGTTGACAGGAGAGGGATGGTCTTCAGAGGCTCACATGACCATCCTAATCAGAATTTCTTTCTCCACTTATCTGATCCGACAAGGCCCTTCTTACATTTTTACATGTTTTAAGAGAATTAAAATCGAACTAATATCCTTAGAGATGAAGTTGAATATATGAACAATAGCTTCCAGCCCTAGTGACAAGGCTATGCTCAAAAAATTCCTCTTTATCAGCTGGTCTGAATTAGCAAGTCAAAAGGATTACAGCATATGAACAGGGCAAAGGAGAGCTGCTAAACCTGACAAAGCCAAAAATAGACTTTTGGAGGCCAAAAGCAATATCACAGGCCTGATATTAGAATATGAAGTTCCTGAAGGTCTAAGACTGTGTCTGAACTATAGGACCTGGAATCCCTCACCATCTCCTGGTCCCAGATGTATCCTGACTCCACTCTGCCCATGATCCATGTCAGGATGAGGGTTGAGCACATGCCACCTGCCTGACAACATGATTTCCAAGGGAAAAATAATTAACAAACCTTGCCTCAAGACTTCATACAGATCACATTTACTGCTCCACCTAGACAGAGCCTTTAAGTTCTCTTAGTAATGAGCCAGTTAATTAAATCAGCACAGAGCCCTTTCATTGCTGTTAACCAGCCCAGACTGCTAGCACAGTCTCATTTTCCAACATGAGCAAACCCATGTCCCAGCTCCTGGCTGCCCTGACATAAGAAAGATCCTGAGAGTCTATAATTAATATTTTATCTCACTTACACTTGCATGAATCTGGAGTAAATTCAGGGAAGAAAATGGAGATATTTCTGATTCCAAGCCATATAATTTAGGTGAGGGTCTGACCACCCAGTATGTCTGTAGAGGAACTCTTATGCCCACTTAGGCACGAGTCGCATTCATTTAGGCAGCCAGCTTGCACCTGGCTGGTCTACAATTTCTACCATTTCCTTTTTTACCCTGTCAAATCTTCCTGCCCTCAATAGATGCAATTCATGTTCTTTTGATGGATGGCAAAGAGTAGGTTAAATTCTTGTCCCAGTTTTGTGTATAGAGTTGTTAAGCATCAGAAAGGAGACCAGCCAAAAAAGCACTGCATATCATTCTGCAGATCATTAACTGGAAACATAATCTGCCCCACTCTAGGTGTCACATCCAAGAAAAGACCATAGAATTAGAAGCACAGTGCTCTGAGCAGGGGAGTACTCGGTGTTCCTCTCCTTGCCCCATGTGCGAGCACTGCAGTCAGCAGCCAAGCACAAATCAGCATTTAACACAAAACATCTCAGAACCTGATAGCAGATCCAAACAGCTATTCAGCATCATGTACTATGAAGTGGTCGTGTAATTTATATATTATGATAATCTGATTTTCATCTAACCTACTAATTCAACCATTGTTTCATTTAAATAATTGGCAATCTGACTCCCCACCCATGCTGAGGAACACGCACACTGCTCTCTTGCAAGGATACCATTAACCTGGACAAAATGTCATGAAAAGAGAACACAGATAAATTTCCAAAGAAAAGAAACAGTATTCACTTTCACAGGAGCTTATCTCTCATTATATATTTTAAAATAGGTAAAGTTTTGAGCATTTAGAAGGAGAAATTATTTCTAACACTGTTTGAAAGGATAACTGTCAACACTTTATTTTAGGATGGGTTTGGGTTTTGTTTTCTGGATTTTGTTTGGGTTTTTAAACATATCTAGAGAATATCTACAGTAATGACTCTCTTTCCTAAAAGTCTTACATATTGTTCTGGTTAGATCCCACCTGGAGCACTGAGTACAGTTCTGGTGTCCCCAACATAAGAAGAACACAGAACTGTTGGAGCAAGTCCAGAGGAGGGCCACAAATTTGGTGAGGACTGGAGCACCTGCCCTGTGAGGACAGGCTGAGAAAGCTGGAGCTGCTCAACCCGGAGAAGATTGAGTGGAGAACTCAGAGAATCTGAGTATATATGGATCTGAGTATCTGAGTATATCTGGATATCTTCCAGTATCTGAAGGGGTTGCAGGGAAGTGGGAGAGGGACTCTTCGTCAGGAACTTTAGCGATGGGACGAGGGGGAATGGCTTCAAGCTGAGAGAGGGGAAATTTAGGTTAGATATTCAGAAGTTGTTTACTGTGAGGGTGGTGAGACACTGGAGCAGGTTACCCAGAGAAGTTGCCCCATCTCTGGAAGTGTTAAAGCCAGGTTGAATGGAGCTCTGAGCAACCTGGTCTTGTGAAAGGTGTCCATGGCAGAAGGGCTGGAATTAGATGATCTTTAAGGTCTCCTGCAACCCAAAATATTCCATGATTCCATGATAGTCAGTCTAGCAGTGGCTATTGAACATCTAGCATGGGACTTTCAAATCAGCAAAGGGCACAATTAAGACAGCAAGAATCACAAGGCCACACAACACTGCTAGGGACACTTCTTCTGTCAAATATTCCTCGACCTGGCTCTACAAGGCTGTGTCCAGTCTTGTCTTTAAACACTGCTCTTTCACAAAGAGTGCTGTGCAAGCAGCATTCAGCATTTGCTCATTTTAGCCATGGTTTGTCTGTCTCCTGTAAGGTTGGGGCAAGCCTCCTGTGTACCCAAACAGTCCCAGCTCTAGGTTAGCTCCTGATGCAAGTAAGGTTACAGCATGCGAACAGCCAGTGCTTTCAGCTTGGACAATCATTTATACAGAGGGGGCACAACTCCTTCCACTTTTACAGCATTTCACGCAGTCAACAAGTACAAGACAGTGAAGAATCCCATCCACAAAATGCTATTAACCATTCTTACCCTAATTAGGAAATTTGTGGGGTTTCTTTCAGTTTTTCACTTCAGTTTGGAGCAGTCAGCCATCCTCACAGCATTACAAGTAGCATAAAGAAGCCTCTGTCCCTTTCAACACACGAACTAGAGGGTATAAATTGCAATTAAAAGGCATACCCCAACCATTCTCCACTTCTCTTGTTCTGTACCAGTGCACAGTCATTCTATGTTGGTCCTCACCAAGAGATGGAGTGCTGTGAATGGAAGCAAGAGAAGTTAGTAACGACACGTTCCTCATTCAGATATTCTATTAATATTTTAAAAATGCACATGTTTCAGGAAATTATTTACTCAGTTTAATAGGCAAGGGCATTGAATATGCCTGTTGTACTTTTTCTTATGCATTAATTGAAAGTTTTTAAAAATTGGGAGATGAATGGAATGAAAACAGAAATAAATTGGGTCTTATTCCAGCAAAAAAAAAATGCAGCCTGGATTTCTTAAATGTTTATTTAGCACAGTGCTATTTTCACAGCTCATTTCAAATTTTACAAATGGTCTTTTTCATTACAAATTTTCAGGCCAATTCTGTTAAATATAATAACTGAAAAGTTTCCATTGACTCACAAATTTTAAGAAGTTTTTCTTTTCCTCATCAAAATTTTCTCTTTTCCACTTGTTTCCTTTCCATCACGTAATTTAAACCAATGGGTGGAAGTTCTACTCCTTAAAAAATCTTTTTTCCCTATTGCTTCCAATATCGCATACGTTTTCTATATAGTTAAGCTATTCACATTTTAGATGGGTTCGTGAGGTTTTTCTTTAACTTAGATGCTACTTTCTTCAGCCTTCTCATCATTTTAGGCTTTCTCTCAAGTCTTAGACTCAGATCTAAATACACTTGTAAGCCAATCTGGCTCTTCAGAACTCTCTGAGTCTCGGTGGAGAAGTACATTTGCCTGAGTCATAGAAGACTGAAAACAGGACAGCACAAGGAGCTGAATTTTGTTAATCATTTTAGCAGGACTTCAGCTAAACTTGAAGATTATTTGTGGAGAGCCTTAAACTCAAGGCGAGTGTGGAAAGTAGTTCCACAAAGTAGAAAACAAAGAAAGTAGAAAACATTTTCTGTACAGGAGTTGGGTACCAACACTGAAAACATTTTGCTCCTGAAGAAGCCAGGCCAATATGTTTGGGCACAGAAGGAAATTCTTTGTCATGCTCCTTTGTAAATGCGTGTCAGTGGGATCTGGGTGTAGAGAGAGTAGATTAGGCAATGGGGGAAACTCTGTGGACCTGCCTGAGCTGACAGTGCCAGTTGTCAAAAATCAGACACAAAGATCCTTCCCTGAGGAATTTTCTGACATGAGAACTGCAAGAACTTAGGGGCACGTGGGCTGAGACTGAGCTGAGGCTGCTATGGAAAGCAGTACGAAACTCAAGCGCCAAGCCTGCAGGAACACCATGGGCTCTGATGTCTCCTGGGCATTGTCATCTAGGGTTTAACATAGCCCAAGTGCTTTTGGCTTGCTTTTCGTGATGGTCCCCAACTGTTCCTTAGCCTTTCCTTGGGGACTTCAGCTTCCAGTGCCCTCATGGTTTATCTTGCACTGATTTCAAGCCCTCAAAATCCACCAGATGTGAATACTGACAAACAAACCCATTTATCTTGGGAAGACGAACCAAAAGCAAACATGAAAATAACCCTGCATGTTGGCTAAAAGTTCCCTCTAGCATCTCTCTCTGGAAATAAGAAATGCAAGACAGAAATTCTCCTTTCTTCTTCTTACAAGATAAACTAATTTTTCTCAGTCACATCGAAAGGAGTTGAACAGGCTATCAATATAGCTTAAAAACACTGCCAACTCTTTGCTTTCTGCTGCAGAAGTTGGGATTAAAAACTGGTTCATTCTTATCACAGAGATCTGCCTACAGCTCCTTGTTTGCTTTCCCCTCTGCAACACAACAGCTTGTAACTATGGGGTTATGTCAAATGAGCACATATTATTTCTTAGTCCCTCAATTCTGAGCCCTCCACATCCTCTGGCTGGGCTTGGTCTCGAACCACAACTGACAGTTTCTGTAGAGCTGCAAAGGCATTCAACTTGTTCACTCAGCTCCTGCTCTCCTGCTTCCTGAGCAAAAAGTCAGTGCCCAAGAGCTTAAATTCCTGATCTCTGTTCACCTGCAAGATACCAAGAGAAAAAGCATAAACAGTACTTGTTCTACCAAGCACCACACGCTGCAAACTACACACTGCAACTACATCATTAATAGGATTTGTTAAGGTTGGAGAGAATAACCAAAACAACCTATAATTTCCCTGATAGCTCCAGCTGAAGGGCGAATTTCTTCTGTCTGTTCTGCCCTGTGGAGCTTTAATTGTATATTCTGTTCCCAGAGGGCCAAATTATACTCTCAGTTACAACCGTGATATAATTAAAGTTAATGGAGTTGCTCAGGTCTAATTGAGGGCATAGTTTATTGCGGCAAATGTTACATTACAATAAATCATTGAGAAGGATTCCAAGCTTTATATATACTCAGTTTCCAGAAATCTGAGTTAAAAGTCTTTAAATAAAGCTCCACTGTAGTGGATAATTGTCCTCACCAAAAAATCAATGACTATACAGTAAGCAGATGAACATTGAGTAGAACATTCATCACTTCTATCAGCTTCTATAACTATCCTATTTTTTGGTAGTTTGTTTGGGTTTGGGCTGTGATCTTTTGGGATGATTTTTTTGTTTGTGTGGTTGGGTTTTTTTAATCCATTTAAAATTGTTATAATGTAAGGAATCTTATTTACAAACAGATATCTGATAAAGAAACAGTGCCACAAACATACCTGCTGTGCACTACAGAAACAGATGTTAATTCCTGCCTGCATGTGCATGCACAGCAGAGAGAAAGGGCTTGTCCTCATCTCAAATATGTTACTGTGCAGCCAGCAAAGGCGTCATTCTAACACCTGTGGACAGAACCAACATAGCTGAGTTTTAACCCAGCTAGCCTGGGTGCCAGTAACAGTAAAACCAGGACAGATTTGCCCATTTAAAAGCCACCCCGTGGAAAAGTGTGCCTTTAGATTCCAATGCCAGGGGCACGAGATTTGCTAGTATTCCCACAATGCCCGCATCAAACCCAGTGCTTTATGTCTCTTTTCTGCTATTACACCTTTCAAAGTAGAGTAGATAAGGTCTAGAACACGCAAAGTGAAAAGTTTCAGTGTTAAATTGTCACACCAGTTTAGTCTGCATGAACCTGGCTGGAAATCTTTATCACGTTGTTCTTACAGATAATCTCTTATGACTACCATAGTTCTACAGATCTGCCATTGTTACCCCTTCAATTTATCAGAGGCCCATTAATCTAAACCACCATTAAAATGAAAAGTCTGTACCTCAAACATTGATAGATAATACTGAGAGTCGAGTCCTTAAATGTGGTTATTCAAGTTAACTTTATTAAGTTAACATTAAAATTAGCTGCTTGCATTCTTATAATTATGAATGATTCGGAAAAGATAACAGAGTATTTTTAGTGTTCAGGTTTTATAGCCAATGCTCAGAAAAGCCTCTTCCTTTCATTTAATTTTGCCTCACGTTACCTTTTTGCTTCATGCTGCATTTTAACACCTTTAGAGACACAGCATTTCATTTCTGGCTCTAAAATAACTGAAAACACTTTGTGTGTGTGTGTGTGCAGCTGTGTGATGTCTTTATTCTCTTTATCTTAAATTCTCTTTATGTGTTTCTGGTTTGCACAAGCTGTTTCAGGAACTGCTGTTATCAAAAACCACTTTTTCTCCTCCTCTAGGCTTGGTATTACCACAGGGAGTCTTAGGAGCCGAAACTTTGTCTCTGGCTATTAAATAACTCTTCTTTCTTTAGTTCACCATTATTATTCTGTAAGTATTGCTTAACCACACTGGAGTTTTTACAACACAGGCCTGAATGGATGAGTTATTAATTTTTTTTCCCTTTTTGAGGGGAGAAATACAAAGAATCAGCTTTTAAAAGTGAAAAAAAGGACTATCTCCTGTGACTGGGAGTGATAATTGTGCCATGAGCAGTCGTTTATCCCATGCCTATGCAGTGCCTAAGAGTCTCCAGATTTCAACCTCTGTCTCACTTGTACTTTTCTGTTCTATTGCCTGAAGCCAGGGAAAAAGCAAGTCAGGATGAAGGTGAGTGTCTTAAAAGCTCCACTCAGCCTCAGGTCCCTGTGCCTCCCCTCCTGAAAGGAGAAGGGACGCAAAATATTTAAGGATCCTTTCACTAGGGACCTCTCCTCAGGTAGTCTGTTGGCCAGCAAATTGGAAAACATATCATGTCTACTTGTGTTTTTCCCTCGATATTTTGTACTGTCTCACATCACCGTATCTTTTGAAGATTTCTTATTTTAAGTAGAGCCAGCAGTTGGAGACTGCTTGTCTGGTTCTACCACCACTGAGCAAGCTTTCAGTCCTCAAAGGTATTTTAGATTAGTGTTTCTCTCCTTCTCTCGCTCTCTCTCTCCCTCTATCTATCTATATATATATAAAAATGTGTGTGCCTGTGTATATGGAAAAAAATATAAATAGATCTATGAAAATGTATATAAGCAAATAAACTGAGACATTACTTATTTAAAAGTTATGCTTTTACACTCTTTATGTCAGAGTTGATTTTTTTTAACTTCAATCCCTTCTTTCTTTCTGGGTCTAGACTACCACAGAATTATGTACCATTTGCCTTCAAGTGCTTCAGTGCTGGGGTTTGTTCAGCTTTGCACAGATCAGAAGTGGCTTTCCAGGGTTCCCTGCCAGCTTCCTTTGGTCTTAAGAAAATTGATTTGTGCAGCTCCAGTTATATTCTTGTTGGTCACAACAAAAAGCCCAATTAGTTTGTTTATAAGAAAGGAATATACTTATATTTTCCTGACAGGCTGAAGTACATGACCATTCTGTGGGCTGGATCCCTATCTGTCTTGGAATAGATACAAATAGATATCTATCATAGATAACATATAATTATATAATATAACATATGGAATAGATAATATATAATAAATGATAGTAGTAAAAATAGGTCTAAATAGGCATAAACCTAACAGGTTCATCAGTTGCACAGGAGTAGCCTACACCCTTCTTGAACTGCAGACACACCAAGCATGGCCCTGCACAAATGGTTAATCACTGGCCCAAGTCAACAGCTGAATCACACGGCCAGTCAGAAGACTGTGCTGGCAAAAAAAGGAGGAGGAATTCAAATGTCTGGTCATGGAAAGAAAAGAGCCAGCAGCAGCTGCTAAAGCCAAAATCAATGGGCTGCTCAGGGATCCAGCAACACGGCTGGCATGAGCTAGACCTGCTCCACCATAGATTAATGAGTCCTCTGGGAGCTCTGTCAGCTACTGGCCATGAATCACTCCAGGACCTCCCATTCCCCTCTGTAGAGAGTCTGCATCTTCTGTGGCTTTTGATCACACAAAGCTTTTGGTATGTGACTCAGGAAGAAGGAGAGTTAGGCTAACCCCACACTAACGTCCAAATACCATGCACATCTTGCAGCATATGCCTTCCACACTCGGTGGAATGAGTGAAATCAGATATTCCCATGTTTAGATTATTTCAAGCAAAAGCACCTCCTGGGAAGATTTAGCCCTCTTCCACTCTCTAATATCAAGCACACAGCAATCATGACAGCAGTCTTTATCTGAATACTTTTAGCAGCTGTTTCCACGAGACAGTTTGGGAAATGGAAAAGCGTCTTTTAAACTGATTGTTTATTTCAACACGTTTTTTGAGGGACCATCATCACCGCAAGTCAGTGCTTCAGTGAACTTTACTGAAGACTGGCATAAAGCCTAAAATATAAATACATAGAAATATTCCTGTTGGTCATTAAATTCAATTAAGTTGTTACAGTTTAAACTTAATTGGAACTGTGGGGTTTTGCACAAAACCGTACAAGAGGTATGAAAAATTGAAGGTATAGGAGATCACCAAAAGCAGGCGTGTACTCAATTTCTGTGCATGCCATTATACAGCATTTTTTAGGAGAAACACATGACGTGAAATTACTACAGACACGCTGTTTACTGCCCAATGCACATTTGATTCATATTTTCTGGAGAGTTAATAAGCAATAATAATATGTATAAATGGACTATAATGGGCTTGAGAGATCATATATGGCTTTAGATATGTTTCAAAGTGCTACCTGCCACTCCTACAGACGGGAAGAAATTATCTGCCTTATTTATTTTTTTTAGTAACCATCTGTTTATCCAGGATTGTATCAGACTGTTGCTGTAATGTCTAGCCATTTTCCAGGGAAATTATGTGTGAGCTTGCCATTTTTTTTCAACCTCTGAACATTTTTGAGCTTTTCATCATCTTACAACCAAAAGAGCACTTAGTCTAAGGATGCTTGAAAGGACTATCAAGGCAAAGCTACTCCCAATAATTGGGTTCTTGCATTGAGTGTTTAGAGTGGCACATGTGCTGGTCATTCTTATTTTGTCTGGCAGCAAGTTCCATAGCCTTAGCCCAGCTCCTGTGAACATTTTGTTTCCTGTGGTTACGAGACTTTTCCTGTGTTGTTGACAGCTTCATTTTTTCAGAGAAGCAAAGCTGTAGCATGAGGTCATCTTGGTTCATCTCCTATCCCACAAAAAAGAAAGACTGGGAAGAGCTGGCGTACTACAGAAATGATTGGTGTAGGTTAGAGCATACTTAGACACATAATGTGTGGCATATTATAATATATAAAAAACATGTTTACTCATTTCCCAGGAGAAAAATTATAATACATTGGTTTATAACTACAGAATTAATACCAGTTTTATACAACAGAACAGGCAGCAAAATAAAATTCTGTTCAAATGAAAAGTCATACAATGAATATACTAAAATACATCTCTCATTCTGAGGCATGGTGTCACATATCTTAAAACAACACTCTCAGGAAATTATTTATCTTTTTCTAAGATTTTTTATCTTCTGATTTTGTTTATGCAAGACTTGCCTTGTACAGGCACAGTATCGTCTACGTTTCCTACTAAAAGCACTTAGTCACCATAAAAATCAGAGAAATTATCATTACTACTGCCACTGTTGTTATCATTGTCACTGGCAGTGTAGGAGAGTTTCCTACAAGCAGATGCTCCTTCCTCTCTTCCACTGTGCTCATGAGCCCTTCTACTTTGACTGAAATACCAAAACGGGGCAAGACAAAGGTGCAAGGCACAGGAAAGCATTCCAAAATTCTTTGAGACAAATTCCTAAACTCACAGTATCAACGAGAACTTTACCTGCAACGAGCCAGGATTTCACCCGTTCAGTTTCCCCAGCCATCTACAGGGTCTGTTGTAACGCAGCTCATGCCAAATTTTCAACTCAATATCTACAGTTTAACAGAGCATTTAAGGCACCGTCGCCTGTGTCAGGAGTTGAGGGAGTGCTGAGCCCATTCCCACGAATGGATTCACTGGCTCCTCTTTCCCATAATCAGAGAACTATAGAATATCCTGAGCTGGAATGGACCCATGAGGATCATCAAGTCCAAATCCTGGCTCTGCAAAGGCTGGAGATGGAGGCCGTATAGGGAGTACTTATCCCATGGTACCGAGTTGTTCCCAGAGGCCCAGCTGAGTCTCCCGAGCCCAAGCTCAGCAGCCAAAATGAGTGTGGGTGAGATGAGGCTGCACTGTTCACAGCATCCTGTCAGGCTGCACGGTGCCCTCTCGGCTATCATTTCAATCAAAACAAACTCTTACCAAACGAACAACGGCCTTGACTATTTAAACTGGTAACCTTTTTCTAACATTGCTGTTTATAATTAGATTTCACAGAAAACCAGACTGGTGGGTTTCTCCGAGCCTGACATTTTTATCATGTGAAATATGTTGGATCAGGTAATCAAAAGGCCTTAAGGTCAGGCAGCATGACTGAATTGCTGTTAGTAATTAAAAGTGCGATAAATAACAGTATCTGCTGTAGCTAGAAAAGACCGTGTAGGTAGCTTCGTGTTCTGTTTTATAAATCATATTAAAAAAAGTGTAGGGGTTGTTTTATATTAAACATGGTGGTTATATGTGCCAAAGATTTATTAGTCCAGTCTGTCTTATGGTGAGTGGCTGCAGTCCAGATTCATGTGGTAGAATAATAAAAATTTTTAAATGGCTGTAGAAGCTGATGGACCAAAATGGAGTTAGTTACTCCATTGGCTACCTGTGATGTCATAGCCATGGCTGCAGCCCCATATATGTTTACGAGAGGTTTATTCCCCTTAATTTCCACCTATATCATAATAACAATCAGACATTCAAAAGCAGCCTGCTCCTAAGAAATCACTAAACTTCCCTGCTGACTGGAGTCTCTCAGCTCCATCTACTTCACCCCGAACAGGCGTCTGCAACTGTGCCCCTGAATTTCTCTGTTTCTTAAGGCTGAGCAGTCTTTGCCTCCTCAATTCACTGGAAAGGAACTGCTGTATTTAGGGTTAGGGTTTGGGCATGCTATGGAAGAACTTTCTGTTCCAAGCACTTAGCATGAGACACTGCAAACGCTTAAACACATATATAATTTCCCTTTTGCAAGTAGCCTCACTCACTTCAATGTCACCATTATGTGAACAAAGTTATAACCCTGCTTAAAAGTTTTCAGGAGACTTACTACCCATGTTTTCAGAGGCCAAGAATGCTGACGGCTCTTAGAGAAAATAAAATGGAGACATGCATGATTTGGACTATGTTCAGAATTTTCTCTAATTGCTTTAATCAAATTCCCACTAGGCATCGAAATTAAATTGTCTAGGTTAGCTGAATTCCACTGGTCATTACTGGCTGGCAGTGGTTGATGTATCAGATTTTCTATTCCTTGTTTTTCTTATGCATGGGTGTATTATATATAGACATTACTGGGGTGTCTGGCAGTCTCCCAGAGAAAGTGCCTTAACTTCATGGCAGGATTTTTTAAAAATACACTGTTTGATGTTTCAAAATGGCTGCAAATTCAAATTTTGGTCTGCCTTCTTAAGAGTTTCTATCATGCAACCTGTTGCATGAATTTTGAATGGTACCTTGTACTTCTATCTGCCTGCCATGAGTAGGCAGATAGGTGTACCTGTACTCTGCTCCCTAGAGTACAAGTATATTAATTTGAGGGATTTTCTTATAAATTCAAAATTGGAGAACCTGATCTGCACTAAGCAAAACACCATACTGAAGGACACACCAAGTTTCTAGTGCTAAATCCCTAGTTACCAAAAAAAAAAAAAAGTATTTTGATTGGTAGTTAAATGAAAAAAAAAAACAAAGACCCCAAGACCAAAAGTTGCTCAGGTTCATGTTTTGCTTGTAATTTTCTTTTTAAAACTCCTTTATTTTATAGATATGCATTCCAATTAGCATTACTTGTTATAAACAACATGTTACACGTTCTTTTTAATAATCTATTCCTTTTAAACTTCTGAAATGATTTTGTGGGGTTGTTTCTTGCACTCCAAACTGTTTCAAACCACAGTAACTACAAAACAATTTGATTCCTGTGCCCAAATAGTAAAGGCCTCTTGTGTCAGTACCACAGCTCCGCATCCCTGAGGAGCAGACGCTTTGTCTAAATTGAATTATAAATGATGCTCCGGTGAAGGAAGTAATAGTCTAGTAGCACTTTGCTCTGAATGCCATAGTTGTGTTTATTAGTTTTGGCTGTTTGATAAATAGAGAGAGGTTTTAATTTAACATAATAGTTCTTTGCCTAGATAGAGACCCATTACTGTAACAGCCAAGTAATATCCCTTCCCATGGGAGACCCTGTCAAAAAGGAAACAATATCAATTTAATTATTTTGTTTTCTGAACATGCTGCAGCCTTGGGTATTGACTTCATGTTTTTCTTCAGTAAATGTAGCACATATTATGGCACCAAATTTAATGAACCTTTACTTTTATTTTTTAAACTGAGCACTGAAAGATTCTTTATTAAACAGACACATAAATAATTGTATTAGCTTTCTCCCATGCAGCTATGATTCTTCTTCCAGCTCTGTAATTTCATTGTAATTTTAAGCCATACTTCAACAAAACTCTAGGGATTTCACATACAGGGGTGTTTAATGCTCCAAATGTCTTTAGCTCTGCTTTACTAATCACAAAGGATTTGGTTTAAAAACTGTTCTTTTAAGCAGTAAGATACTTTCAGAAGTTACCAAATAAAATGGAAAGGAAAGAAAAGAAAACTGGCTAGAAGAGAAAAAAAAAATACACTCTCCAAAATATATTTGAGAGACCTAATTATCACGCATGAGCTCCTATTAGAAGGTTAGTAATAGCAGTAGAAAATTACTCTTGGATTATTGCTTCCTGTGCAAGGGAGTGTTACTCAAAGTGTAATGGAGACAAATCCAGTGCTCGGCGAGTGCTGAAATGTTTGTGACTGGAGAAGGCCAGGCATTGGAGCTGACCCCACAGTCATTTAAAAGCCTCAGTGAGACCATGCGGTGGTCGTGATGAGCGTGTTTTCTGACAGTGCTGCAGACGGACACTACAGGGCTGGTATGCCAAGTATCTACAAGATTAATCTCTGTTTACGTTCTCTGGGATTTCACGCCGCATTGATAAGAGGACAAATGACAGCCTGTGATGATATGGTAATCTCTGTGATATAAGCACTTGCAGTTTGGAAACATTTGTGTTTTAAGTGGTAGCTGCATCTACCGTTACGGCTGCCAAAGAATTCTTTTTATCTGTTTTCAGTTGCTCATGTGTTTTTTCCAAAATGGATATTTTAGCCTGATATGTTCCATGCCAGTTATTTTGCTTAGACTCAGATGTTCAGGATAGACTAGTGAAATTCTTGAGACATATCTTGTCCAGAGTTATCTTCATTCTCTATCCCAGCTCCTTTCTGAAAAGCTGTAGTGTTATAATACTGTGAAGAAGAAATTGAATTTATAGACCAAGCTGCATAATGCACTCTTAGGTTTCTGCCTGACAATCCACCTGAACTGAATACATCAGTTCAGGCTTAAGATACATTCAGTAGAGCTTCTTTGGGACTAGCTATGAGCAATTTTTCACAGACAATTTGCTAAGAGCAAGCTGCAGCTGCCAGCAGCCACCAGTATGCTAAAAAATACAAGAGTGGATCCAGGCTGTACTGCACAACTTTCTACAAAGAAGAAGAGCAGAAGGTCTACTACTCAGTCTTATCTCGGAACAGGGCATCAAATTGGGAGTAGGAGATGACCTTGAGCTGTAATCCAGCTCTTTCTAGTAATTATGCTTCGAGTACTATGAAAAAAGCTCTCATAAAAAGATCTAATCAGCATTTTTATTATTACTATTACTATTACTTGCCTACAGATCTGCAAGCCCAGAAGATGATGAGTTTCCAGTTAGAAACCCAAGGGAAACAGTGTGGGATGGGGCACTCAACTAAAGCAAAAAGATCAAACACTTTCACAGAAGGTAGACTTTCAGTGGAAATTCCATTTGGTCAAGAAAATCAATTTTCTCTCACACAGCCAACCATAAAGGAAGCAATTTCAACCAACTCTACTTACTCCCCTTTGCTAGAAATAGATAAATAGAAAATGCTCAGTTTTATTAAAGAAAAACTGAAAGGCTGCACAGGAGAAAATGGCAGGACTGTAAGCTGAACCCATCTCTCTAATATGACCAGTGACTGCTATGCTTCTTTTAAGTATCCGTTCTCCTGGTGAGCCAGAAATACCATGTTCTCCATATCCTTCTCCCAAGAAACAAGTGACAGGACAGGAGGAAGTGACCTCAAGCTGCTGCCAGGAGAGGTTCAGGACATCAGGAAGAATTTCTTCACGGAAAGGGTTGTTAGGCATTGGAACAGGCTGCCCAGAGAGGTGGTGGAGTCACCATCCCTGGAAACGTTCAAGAAAAAACTGTGTGTGTCCCTCAGTGCTGTGGTTTAGTTGACATGGTGGTGTTGGGTCAATGGTTGGACTCGATGGCCTTGGAGGTCTTTTCCGACCTTTATGGTTCCATGTAGATCTACACAGGCTCTGTGATTCTATAGAGATCACTGTGCTCCTCTAGTCCCAGAATGCAAACCAGCATTTCTGGTCCCCAGCCACTATTTGCTGCCCAAAAGGGTCCACATTTTTGGACTACAACCTCTCCTCTGCACTACTTTATAAAACATCATATTTACTATGAAGACCAAAAGCAAAAAATTTACAAAACAGAAGGGAATTCAGCTAATTTTCAGAGAGTTGGTGATTTTTTTGCTTATTAAGCAAACATTACTAAATTTTATTATTTGATTATTCTGAAAAGCTAGGAACTCAGTTCTAAAAAATATTCATCAAAAGAAGTGTTTCACTTGCAAAATCCAAACTTCAAAGCATAAAAAAAAAATCTACAAAAAACCTTCCCGTGTATCTGCTGGGCAAGATTCTGCAAAAATAAAATCTACCTCAGCAAACTCTAGAGGATAAAAAAGTAGGCATAACGTCATCTAACCTTGTAATTTGGTTCAGTAGATAGAGAACATTAGGGATGCAGCAGGGTAGAAGGATTGGTCTCCAGTGGAGTATCTGTCTCTTACTGACTGGCTCAGGCTGGCCACTCTCAGAGATACAATGGATCCCACCAGACCTGTCACTGGGAAAAATAATTGGAAACATCAATCCACACGTACAGTACAAGTCATCATGTATTTCATAAAATCTACTCGAGTTGCGCTCAAACTGTTCTAAACCCTTCTACAGCGCTCAGGCACTTCTAATATGATTTTTGGAAAGAAGTCTGTAAAAGAAAGGGTAAATGGCAGGCTGACAGATACGATCAGCTATGTGCATCAATCAATCCAGTGACTGGGTATTTTGAGCTGTTAGCCAAAGCCTGTACCAAACCCTAGAGACAACTGCTTGAAAAACATTATCACAAAGGACAAGGAAACACCAGCCTCATTGTTTTTAAGTAAAATGGGTCATTTTGGAGACTATAATGAAAAAAAAAAAAAAATAGTCCCAGATGGTTTTGAAATGTCATCACATTGCTCAGTTTAAATGCTCTGAAGGGGATAATGCCAATCTGGTAATCCTTTTCCCCCTAACCAAATAACCTTCATTTGAAATTACCTAGGAGCTTTGCTTATACTGAAATGTTTATAAAAGTAAGGGACAAATCTAATGACCCATTCTTCATGCATACAACCAACCAACTTGGGTGGCCTGCCCCAGTAATACCATCAGTCTCCTTTCCAATTAATTCAACTCCTTTGAAGACCAGATAATGAAGAGCACGGATCGCTGTAGTGTTACTGGAAAGATTACTTGGACAAGACTTGGCTCTCGGAGTACCTTCTTGTTTCATAGAGAGGCCCTTCCCCTGCAGCTGGTTTCTCATCTTACTGATTACCTGCTACATGAGAAATTTCAGTCTGGCCTCAGGGCTGGACCCAGCCCAGAGGCTTCTGTCGAGTTTGTTATAATTTATTTATTGTAACTCAGAATCCGATTAAACCGAGCCTCTATCTGGCTTGCTGCACTGGCAGCGTTTGGAGCTGTTGGTCAGTGAGTTCTGGACCACCTTCAACACCTTATGAAACTTTCAGCTTGGAAGTTAACATGAGGCAGGACCCGCTTCTCAGAGATGTGAGTATTTGCTTAAGTCCTAATGTAATGAATCGGACTTAATACCTGCTAAAAGTTAAGCATGTGCTTATGTATTTTTATATATAGGGTAGAACTCCCCTGCGCCTACAGAAATGGAAGTGCTCAAATGTTTTGGAGCCTTGGAGGTTATTTCTGAAAGAAAGGGGGTTTTGTGACTTTTTTAAACATTTTTGACACCTTTTCTGAGAAAAAATATATTTTCACTTAAAGAATTTTCACGGTGGTGTGTCAGGCTGAGGAGTCTTTCAGGCCTTAATAATATACTTTTTTTTTAATAGAACAGTGAAAAGTGCAAGTCAAACCAGATTTTTCTTCTCGGCTGGGTTTCAGGGGCTGGAACCAAATCGCTTTTGAGTACTTCCTAAAGATCCTGTTCATCTCTGTTATACTGGCACACCATCGCTAAGTTCATCCAGAATCCCCTTGCATTTCTCACTAGTCCATAATTTGGGATTTATCCCATAACTTATCCTAATCAATGTGGTTCAAAGCTGAGATCAGTGGCAGAGTAATTCTGTCACTCCTCTGCTGCTTATTCTGTCTCAACACGTATAATTCAAATATGAACAAATTAAAACACATTTAAGCTTTTCTTCGGGAAAGAAATGTTTGGAAATTATGAACAACATTTTGGGATATAAATGCTAGAAAAAAACTGATACAAACTAGAAGCTCACCTCGTCATTGTTAGTTCTAGCGACAATAAATACAGCTTCATATAACTTTCACAGTCCTCCCATGAAAGGGAAAATCAAGGGATGTAATTAAAGCTATTTAAAGATTGTCTTCCAGATGTTGTCTCCTTCTGTAGAGGAAAGAACCAATACATTTCTTTTGCCAGCTCAGACTTCATCTGTAGAACAAGAGAACAGTCTTTCCTTTAGACAACGTATACGAGTAGGAATAAAGATCCCCAGAACAGCGGGGAGGAACAGAACTGGAATATTACCTTTCAGTAATAAAACCAGCTAGGAGATTAGAGGTAGAGCTTTATAAAATACAAGAGCCAAGAAACAGCTTCCTGAACGTCCTAAAGGAAATATCACTATGTTGGCCAGTCTACTTTTCATTATCACTTCATGGTTTAGAAGTTGTTGTTTTCGTCCTATGACCCTTCTCCATCCACCTTTCATGTGAAGTCTTTGGGTCCAAAGTCTGTTGAATGCATTTATCATACGTTTTAGGGACATATTCAAATAGCAACAACTTGTATGAGTGCTTTAAATTATCCTGACTAACGCCAGCACAATTTAAGATGCCTCTGGCCTAAGCCATTAATGATGTCACACACCATTAATGGTGGAATTTGCCCGCACAATTTGCTCCAAAGAAGCATGGAATACACATAAAAATGGATGTCCCGCAGTTTTGTTTTCCAGGGGAATGCCTGTAAGGCTGCAGGAAGCTCACCACTTCCACAGCTTTAACGAAGATAGCACACATCTGAGAGAGAAGCTAAAGCAGCCAGCACCAAAGAACTGATTGAACACACAACCTTTGCCTCATGGCGTCTTTCAGATACATGACACACACAGACAAAACTCAGTGACAATGTAGGAATTAAGCTGCATTCAAATATAACAACTTCCTTAGGTTTCTGATTTGACAATCTGGTCCTATTGAGTGCACTGCCAGCATTTAATAAATAAATTAAATAATACTAGTAAAGAATGAGTGGCATCAAATAAAGTACAAATTCTCCAACGTGTAATGTAGTATTACAGCAACTAAATACAGAATGGAAAGAACTGATTAAATGCTGTTTACTGCATGTAAAACTATTAACATAAGGTGAACAATAATTTATTTTTAAACATACAGAAACAAAGGTTTTCTGTGTAATTACTCATCTGTGGTGCTGACAGGACAGTATCCCTTCAGAACACCTGGCACCACGTTAGGATTGTGCTGCAGGAACCGCAGTTTTCAGTGCTGCCATGCCGGAGTGACGGCTACAGCCTGCAAGCACTAAAACATTTTGGGATAGGCAATAAACACCCTTCAAGTCCTTTAAAGACACTCCTCCACATCTATCATGCACAGTGCTCTGGACTGTCAGCATATCATCTCCCGTGCTGCAGCAAGAGGAGCACAGAGCAGCTTTCACTTAGGATGGTTTTCAGCTGTCACGCACGAAGAGCAGGCGTGCGTTAGGGCTTGGGAAAACTACGCAGGCCAGGGCTCCCCGCTCTGAGGATATCTCCAGAATTATCACAAACAGCAGAAACAGCAAGAAAGGTCTAGGAAAAAAAAAATGAATGAATAGTAGAAAATTGCAGATCCAGACAGCATTATTTTGAAAGCTCTTCTGATACTTGCAATGTGAAGTTGCTGAATTGTAGAATGCAACCTGATGCTTAAATTGGTCTCTTAAGTAAATTTCATAGCAAATGATGCCCCTATAAACAAATAACAGAAGATATGCCTGTAGACTGCCTGTCATCTGGCAGTTATAGAAAATCACTCACCTCCCACCCCATATTATCCTGTCCTTTCATTTGAATACCTGTCAAAAACAGGGAAACAACAATCACACAGCAACTTCTAGATTTTCACATTAACGGAGCAAAGTTTTACTGTTTATGGTTAGAATGTTCATAGTAAAAACGAACATTGATTTGCCTGTGGTAAAACTCAGCTGTGTACCGTGCCATGCTTGATTTTACCTTTCACTAAGTAAATTGCCAATTAATCCTTTCTTTTCCTTTTTCTGTAATTGTCCAGACCTTACTGAAGAACATTCCATTATTAAAGTGCTAAAGAGATTTGCCTGTGTAAAGACTGAGCAGAGGTTTAGGGGATTTGGACTGTAACCTGATAACGTTAGAAAGTTGTCAAGCTGTCAAAATGTAAAGCACTCCAAATACTAAAGTGTGAGGGTTTAGGTATTTGTTTCCACTGATATCAGGAGGAGTTGCATGGCCTAAATTCTCTTACTTCCTCTCATAAGTGCTCACCTCCCGGCTCATCAGAAACTGGAGATGACTCGGCGAGAGATTTTGAATCCCAACTCAAACCAGCAGTTTCACTGACCGCAACAAAGGCATTCGTGCATGAAAGTGCTCATCAGTGGGAATGTCTGGTTCAATGTGATCCCAAAAACACTTTGGTTAGGGAAATACAAAAGCATTACTGTTCTCATCTTACAGTGCAAGAGAGTACTGGAGCAGAGAAGATGACTTTCCTGAAGGCAAAAGGGAATACAAAGTAAAAGTGCTATTGTACGTTAACAGATTTAGACTTTCCTGTTCACCAATTCCTCTGGCATCTTTCACTTGTATGAATTAGAAAATAAATAAACGGAAATGAGAAAACAAACCAGAGTCCTCGAGCTAAATTTTCCAAACTTGGCCCAAAGTGGGTTATTAACTCAGGAAAAATACTGAAGAATGTGGAAAAATCTACTCCTGTGACAAAAATTTCGCAAGAATATAAACTGGCAGAACATTAAGACACTGTGGTGATATGACTGCAGTAATGATGGAAACAATATGTGGAGAGACCACTGTCATACCAACGTGAGGAATGTAATCAGATTGATATCTCCTGATCCTTTTGGATGCTACCTCAGAGCTCAACACAACACAGATGCTTCAGTTGTTAAAACATTTAACATCTCGTAATACACACGATGCCAAGGCCTCTCTTGCTAAAGGCAGGGAGGGTTTGTCACTTACTTCAGTAGTAAGTTTGGGCCCTAAGTGAAAGTGCAGCTGAATTAATGCACACATGGGGCCCCACCCTGAAGAAGTAAATGAGAGAAAGTTTTAATTATTTCGGCGGGACTGGGACCAGGACTTTCAGTGACAGAACTGGGAGAACAGCCAGAAAACATCTCCACAAACTGCAGCTCGTACATTATATTAACTGTATGCATTCTCCCCTGCACTGCTGTGAACGCTCACACACACACAAAGCACAAGCGCTGTTCCAGGGACAGTGTGTGATGCACATGGGCCATGCACGTTCAGCACAACTGCTTCCTCAGCAGCTTCACTCTCCTTTTATGTTTTCAAACACAATGACAAAGAATTTACACACGTGCCCAGGCCACTCTTCATGTACATATAAGGTTCCTTGTCTTTCATCTGCTCTTACATCTTGTGCTGACAGATGAACAATGCACGGGATCATAAATGGAAGTAACACTGTTTAAAGCTAATAAAGCCAAAAAGACAGCCCCAAAAATAAAAGCTTGAATACAAAAGTACATCTTTCCCTTAGTACGTAACTCATATAACAATAACAATAACAAGTCAACAACAACAATACTGAGGATCCCCTCCAACGTGGGCAAAGAGATACCTAAAACTGTGGCAAAAATCCTAGGATTTATTTTTGACAGGCCAGATCTTCAGCTGCCACTAACTGCTTCAACTGCTAGAATTCTGCAATTGGAAGTTTGGCCTAAAATTTATAAAATTGCACAAAGGAGTGTTAAAGACAAGCTTGGCTCTATCACAATGCTGCCATTAAACTACCTGCAAGAGGTTTTGGTAGCAAATACCAAGTGCCAAAGCTTTTTAGTCCCAGTTCAGCCCAGGGAAAAATAAACTTGTTTCCAATTAAATAAAATTAATGTGTGGCAGTCAGAGATCTTCAAATTCAATTCCAACAGAAACATCAATATGTACTGTAATGTACATGTCTGCCTTTTGGAAAAGTAAAGCTTTGAAAATATCTGGGCAGACTAGATGCAATATGCAATCAAAAACCTATACTCTCTGTTGCAAAAGTCCCTAACAGCAGTGAGTTCCACAGGCATTGGCTCAATTTAAATAGCATTATAGAGAAAATTGCAGGGTTTGGATGTTCTATCCTACATTTCTTGAAGCCACAGGATGAAAACTGTTTGTGACTAAAATTTTTTTTCCCCTGGAGAGTCTAAAAATATTGTTCACTACACCAGTGATTTAGCTGAAGATTTAATTTGTATCTGTGTCATTAGGACTGTTTAACAGTAATTTGAAAGAAACAAATATCAAAGATTATTATAATCACAGAATGGTTTGTGCTGGAAGACGCCTTAATGGTCATCTAATTCCAAAACCCCCTGCCATGGCCAGAGACGCTTTCCACTCAGATGGGCCCAGAGCTCTGTCCAACATGGCCTTGAACATTTCCAGGGATGGGACATCCAGAATTTCTCTGGGCAACCTGTTCCAATGCCTCACCACCCTCACATTAAAGAATTTGATCCTAATACCTAATCCCCACACATCGGTCCCATACTGTGTTATGGAATGCCTGTAGCCTGGATAAGGAGATACTGTAAATTGTTCCATTGTGACTCATGGATTTGTTGGGGTTGCTTTAAACACAATATTCCCGAGGGGTAAAGTAAAGCTGCCTTTAACTTAGGCTTATCTGGAAAAGAAAGAAATAAGAGCATTTAGCTGCTTACCTGGCTTGCACCGCAGTATTTTTAAGATCCTCTTCATCACCTTGTAACTATTCCAGCATAGTTCTGTAAGCTAATTGAATAGAAAATTTGGCTAAAATATGGCCTTAAAGTGTAGTGACTGATGGTCAGTAAAATCTTGGTAACAGAAGAACCATCTCTCCTTATCTTTTCGTGACACTTTGAGAATTATTTGGTCATAGGAGTCATAGGAGTGAAGACAAGAAACTTTTTATGCATGCTGACTCCTAAAGGTCATTCTCAAGTATAGTGAAAAATTAAAAGGAAAAATACTTCAACATCGATAAAATTTACAGGTATCACCTCAGATTTACAAGTAATGTCTTCAATTTTCAGTGTGAGGAGGATCAGACTTAAAGGAAAGGAACACAGAATGAGGAAAAGAGAACACAGAAAAGGGAGAACAGGAATGGAAAAAACACAGAATATAAAAAAGGAAAAAAAACCACAGAATGTCATTTTTTTATACAATGCTCAGGTAGCATCCTTTGAAAACACTTTAATCCAACAAAAGAAGGGTTTTTTTTCCTGTCATCTTCTAAGCTTCAGTAGAATTAGACAATAATTAAAATTGGCTCTTCAAGAGAAAAATATTAAGGAAAAAATCATCTGGTATTCAGCTTTGCTAGCTCTACATCCCCAATGCGTGGATGAGGATCACGGTCTTGTGGCTACCTTGCCCTGCCACTGA